>JAPYZE010000578.1:0-41332 GCA_030522805.1 Leptomastidea abnormis
TAAATATTACTTATATTTTTATTATTTTTTAGATTTTTTTTTTTCATATAGACACGTATGATATCTATACTATTAAAAACACATATCATGTTCTTTGTCTTGATATAAAAATGTATTTTTACTCTTATCTTTTAAAAAGTAAAGAAAAAAATAGAAAAAAATTATGAAAACAGTAGGCAGGTATAAAATAATGTTGTATATTACAGGTGGATTAAAAAATTCTAACAAAACTGCATAGAAAATACCTAATCGAAAAGTTTTTGTCGGTCTACAAATTATATTTAATGCAAGAAAAAGCGATACAGCAATTGTCTATACGTAATTATTAATGCCTATGTCCTTAATTTTCAATGAAGAAAGTAAAAATAGTTAGAAAGAAAAGAAAATAATAATAATAATAATAATAATAAGAGATATTGAAATTGTACAACATTGAATCTGCAACATTGGACCAACCGCCTGCACTGCTATCAAATACATATATAGGATATATATGTATCTATACAGGTATAGGGATGTTAAGTTGAATAATATTTTTACCAAAATATAAGTATATATTGAAAGGTCTCATATATATAATAAGCGACGAGCTTGGCACTTTTACAAATTATTATGTATTTGTCCCGAGGAGGTAGGAGGGAGTTTTGATGTTCTTCTTGCTTAAATTATATGCTAACGACTTGAACGGATTTAAAGGGAAAGAGAGAGAGAGAGAGAGAGAAAGGGTGAGAGGGAGGGCTGAAAGTTTAGGGGCGCGCGTGGCAGTAACGCGAGGGATGAGGAGGAGGGCAACAGCCTGTGAAGTATAGTAGTAGTAGAGGGGGAGGAGGAGGAGAAGTGGGTAGGTGGCGTTTGGTATTAATTTAGAGTTAATTCCCCAACGGAGATTAGATGTAGGGGAAGAAGAAGAAGAAGAAGAGGAAGAAGATAGATACTGAGTTGCGTTTAATCAGAAGCCCTGCACTTGCGCAGACGTGGTACTGCCACTGCCACTATACCTATAGGTATTACCACATCGCGCGTGGCCTTTAACTTATTCCATCATCTTATTACGTATATAGCTATATATACATTTGTGGCCGCTATACATCTTAACTATACTCTTCGCTCTGACAACGGCCTCCTTCCTCGTCATCGTCTTACACATTTCGTTTCGTCGACTTCGCCAAGAGACACTCGCTGCTCATGCTGTTTGGTTGTTTCTCTCTTTCGCTTTCTCTCATTCTCTGAGACATTTCTCTCACTCCGACGAAGACAAGTGTAATACATTTCATCATCATTTTCCGCAAAACAACCACTAACTACCCGCTTCTTTGATTACGCCATATCCTCCTTCTTATTCTTTTTCTTCTTCATCTCTGCCTAATATTATTATACGCCCTCTGACTATAATCAAATCAGCGCGTTTACATGTTATATATTATATTGTCTTGTTTATCTCGGAATACAATTATTTTTCTTAAAGGTATATAGGTATATATTTCATCTTCCTTTTCTTCCTTTTTTTTATTCATCTTTATTTTATATATTTTATAATCATTCTCAAGTACGGTCGATGCATGTTTTATCTTTTAATTAATTGCAAGAAAGAAAAAAAGAAAATCCACATTCACAGCTCTAATCAATGAAAAACCTATTTTTACTTTGCAAATAAGTATAGTGTTTAATACACTTCATCGCACACCGTGCAATGGGAACAAGCAAAGAGACCAGCCCAGATCACGCAGCTAGCTGCATGTGTGTTTATCGAACAATATCTATATAGCGGTAATAAAAAAGACCAGAAAATAAATGAATAAGAAAATAAATTTTTAAACTATAATATAATTGACTTTTAAATATATAAGAATAATATCTGTGTGCAGCATACGTATATAGGTATATAGAGCCTCCTTAATAAAAAGTATCACCGAAAGTAAGGCATATAATAATTAAACGCGCATGATAAAACATAATGAATAAATTATCCGGAAATGAGACGCTAAGGAATATAAGACTACATCGCAGCTGGCCGGGGTAAAGAGTGCAAGTGTTGTAAAGTTGTATCGCTCGCTTGGGGCGTGACCCCGCAGAAATAGCAGCAGCACACCAGTATATAGCCTCGGCCGCCGGCACCCCCTCGTCGGCCCTTCATTTTCCTTTACTAATCTTATTCTGTCTCTCTAAGATATAATTTTCCAATGTCGCGGACGGAGCTTGGAAGCGCGCTCTATATAAGTATGCTCGAGGAGGATCGAGGACTTGCTTGGAACTAAATTGCCCAGCATTTAAACTATGTGAGAGAGTCATCGCGTAAATATAAAGATGTAGATATACCTACTACTCACTTTTTGCCTATTTCTTAAATTTGGCCTTGGCTAATTAAACATAGCTGCACGTAATAGGAATGAATTAGAAAAGTATATGATGATACATCTTTTTTTATTCGTCGTAAATCTATTTACTATACGCATGCAAGTAAATATAATGAAGACGAGCCTTCTGATTTTTACATTGTATTTATATAAATCACATTTTTTCATACTGCGAAAAGCTTAAATTTTTAAATTTATAAAATTGGTAGAATTATAATAGTTGTTATATAGTTGACATTCATGCACCAAAACTTCATCTTTTTGAAGTTCAAAAGAAGACACTTATAAGATAAAAAGTAATAACAATAATAATAAATCAAATTTTGTAATCAATTTTAATTTTTTAACTATATATATATATATATATATATATTAGGTGATAGAAATTATATTGTTATTTAATAAATTAATATAATACACTTGTTTTTTGTAATTAATATTTTAGACTACAAGTTTTTTTAAAAATAATTTATTTATTTCTAATAATTAGGTATATAAGTGTGAAATATTTTGTATAGGTAGTAATTTAGAAATTAAATTTATCGATGATACTGAACCGGAAAACCAAAAATTTTAGTATACCTATATACTTATATTTAATAAGCTCGATCATTATGGTCCATTGAATAATTTGTTAAATTATTGTCATGATTGTAGTAAAGTTATTAAACAAAATAGCATTATGAAAAAGAAAGAAGGTATTTTTCATTTTTATTAAATATATAAAATATGTATTCGAATAGATAACTGTTGTTCATCCATAGTTGCATGTGCATAAAAAATTATTCATCCTTATTCCTACTATTTAGGTAAGTACAACATTGATGACAATAATTTAAGAATACAGGTTATACATTGTGAATATTAAAAAGAATAGGTATTGTGTTAAAGTATCTGAGATACTACAGTATTTTTAAAGTGATGATTCGCTGTTATGCCTGCATAATCATTAAAAGTTATATATTTCAAAGCAGTGTGTCAATAATAATATAAATTCAAGATAAACATTTCAGATAAAATTTTTTATGTGCATATATTATATTATACTAATATCTAAGAAAGATGCATCTTTTTAAAAAATCATGAATTTTCTAAATCTTGAAATCGATAACGCATTAATTTAAATTCGTCTCTTTCGTATATACTCATATATCTCTCTGCCAAATTCTGAGTTGTAATACGTAACAAAAGAGGATTAAAACAATGGGATGGTGATTGTTTTTTGAGTCGATTGGTTGGTTGAAATTATTCACAATGTTGGTATATATATATATATACGGCAATCGATGCCTATATACCTATACCTACTCCTGATGCCATTTGTAATAATTCATTACGATTGTCGTTTTGGTAGTATACAACAACGCGAACTTTAATCGATTTTAGTAATGCTTTTATTTCTTCTACTAACATTTCGTTTATACTTATTGACATTTCTTGTGCATAAAAACATTTTGATTTTTTGTGGAAAAAAAAAATAATACCTATAATAGTTGAATAAATAATTTAAAATAATAAAAAAAATATTAGTTTGTTTGATTATAGTTGAAAATATAAATTTAAAAATGATAATTTGAACACTATGCAGGGAATATCTCTTTATTGTTATCTGAATCATTATTTAGTTGAGATTCGCTGCAACAAAGACGCGCTTTTAAAAAAATGAGGCACTGTTACTCTTTGCTCGTGTTTAAATCCATTATTTTAGCATCTATTATATATTTCTTATTGCATTTGAATATTAATCAATAGAAGTAAGTTAAAGACGAATTCCGCTGCGGGCATTAAAAGCGCGCTCGTAGCTGAAGCATAAAATAATTCTTGCAGGTGGATATGGATCACAGAAGGACGAAACGATGCTGGATTGACAGTTTTTATCCAAGGCTCGTATAGGTATAGGTATAAGTTGTCCGATATGAGACTCATCCCTGCAATAATAAAAATCTTATAGATATAAAAATACTAGCTGTGTTTTTATAGAATTAAAAACATAAAATCTTTTTTTATCGTTTACGAGAGACGATGACGAGCTGTACATTTTATATCTTTTTTTCGTTTATTTTTAAAGATAAAGAAGACGCGTTGACATAATCACGGTCGTTTAGACGTTGATTATTTTTTTTTTTTTTTGAATTTAATATTTTTGAGGATATAAATATTGTGTAGAATTTAATACACATATACTTAAAAATTGACTGATTGACAAATTTTAAAATTAAAATTAAATTTTGACATTGAAATTTTTTGTAATTCTTTTTGTTAAAGTTATTGTAAAAGAGTTAACGGAATTTACTTGAAAAAAATAAACATACCTGCATAAAAAATACTAAAAATTTATTAAAAATCATTAGGTACATAATAAGTAGGTACATTAAGAAAAGCATTATTTAGATAAAATGTGTTTCTCTAAATTTTGAAATATATACTTAGTGTAAAATAAAATCAAAAAAGGAAAATGAAGTAATAAAAGTTGGTTATAAGCAGCAAGTATATATATATATAAGAAAGACAAATAAATCCAAGCGAAACAAGAGGGTTCTTGGAGTAGTCGAAAGTAAAAGTGAAAGAGCGAGTAAAAAAGCAACAACAAAAAAATAAGAAAAAGTAAAGCGTTGAAGATTAAAGAAGGGAATTGCAGTAAAGCAAGGATGATGGGAAGGAAAAGGAAAGGAGGTATACATATAAGCCAAATCCAAAAGAGAGAGCATAGGTATATATAGGCCGCTTGGTTGCACGACTCACTTGAGCGCGCCAAAGCATTACCTATATAAAAGACCAAGAAAGAAAAAAAGAGAGAGAGAGAGAATGAGAGAAAAATCTCGGGATGAGAGAAGTGAGCAAACATTGTGAAATCACTTGACTTCGTATATAGCTTGAGTGCTAAAGAGGTCGTGGGTAAAAGAGAGACTAAGAGGGTGAGAGGTGATATATAGGGGGAGAGGGGGGGGGGGCAAAAGGTCGGGTGTAGTATATAGAAAAGAACTCTTTGCTCTCTGCTTCATGGAAATTAAGGATGTGATCTAGGCTTTTGACTCTTATTCTTCTCACATCACCATTTGCACCGCAAGCTTGCTCTCGACGACGACGACGACGATAAAAGAGTTGGGGTTGGGGCTGGCATGGACTTTTTTTGTCGAAGAGGCAATTTTTTGACCTGGTTGAGACCGATAGCACTTTGTTACACACTTTAACTTGATCGCGCCATGCTAATCAGATGCTTGTCAACTATTTTTCACCTAATATAATTCAGCAGCAAGCAGCCTACAGCGACCATGCCATTTTTTGTCGAATAGTCGCTTAAGCACCTAATATACCTTCTGAGAATTAATCGATATAGGTACATTATATATTTATATATAATATGCACACACTTATACACAGACAATATTTTGATCCAAGTGTCCGATGATTGACTGGATAATTTAAAGACTCGACTCGACCTATTATCAATTCACAACTCCCAACAAAATTCACCTATAGAATATTAGCTGTATTTTTTCTTAGAATGTAAATCTGTTACTCGCTCATCAGTTAGTATAACATAAATAAAATTAAATATGTTTTCAGAGGTGCATTTAAAAATTTAAAAAATTTTTTTATACGAAATTAAAAATAAAACTATTTTTACAACTTTATATCGCATATAGTTAGAAAGCTTTCTAACGGTAAAAAATTTTAATTATTTTATTTGGCTTCCTCAATATTTTGAAGGTTCCTGAACTTGAAAAACGCAATTTTACTTTTTATATGCGTGTTTTTTTTTTAAAATTGCTGCAAAAAACTGAATAATTGCCCAGATCGATAATTAGTTGTGAAAATAATTGCAATAAGTCAAACTATGTTGTATGACAAGATCAATCTTGAAAATAGCAAAAATGTAGAGCACATTAAAAAATATCATCTACAAGAAACAAAAATGTTTATTAGAAATTGCGGTAAAATATATATATTTTACCGCAATTTATATAAAATGATTTGAGGTTTATGAAGACATAATGAGCACTGCTTGGTATTTAAAACAAAGTGATTATGCGATAATGATAATAATCTTTTTATGTAACAACTGGACATGATCGTAAAAAAAAAACACAAAAAAACAAAGATCTTTTTTGATTAAAAAAAGTTTTATTTATATATTATTGTATTCTATATAATCATTAATTTTTAACTTAAATTTTATTTTAATATCTTACATTTGTTAGATGAGTCATTTTTTTTTTCTAAATACCACTTTCAATTTTATTAATGTACAATATTGAATCGATGATTAACTATGACACATAAGTAGATATTATTCAAAATGTTCACGATTTATAATTCAAGTTTATTATTGATTTTAAATTTAAAAATAATTAAATATAATAAAATTGCTTTTTATCGTCCACATATTGCTGCAACAGTCTTTTAATTAAAAAAATTAAATAATTTAATAAAATAAATAAATTAAACAAAAAACAACTTTATAGTACTTGTGGCTTGAGAAATCGAATAATGTAAGAAAATTATATACAAAAAAAAAAAAAAAAGAATAGCACGAGTTCAGAGCCGGAATGTGAACGAGTAGCTACTAACTGCGGAGTTAGACTTGTTTGTGTCAGCTATAATCAATATATCTTATAATGCGCTTATATTTTGTACATATTCGATGAAGCTATACAGTTTGCTAAAAAAAAAAAAACTCGCGAGCTGCTGGAGAACGGGGAACAGACGAAGAAAATATTGAAAAAGAATCCAATTGAAATTTCATTGAGAACATGCCGCGCTACTTGAATATACTTGTAGCGTTAAGATGCTGATTGCAAAGGAAGGAATAAGCTTTCACATAAGGCGTAAATTAAAAAACATTTTTCTTTCAAGATCTCTTTTTTTATTTTTTACTACAGGAAAATTTACAAAATTGTAATTTTATTCTTAATGCTTATTAGATTTACGTTATAAGTACGTATTTTTACTTTTAAATATAAACTCTATTCAAAATTTTTTCTTACATTTTAAAAAAAGGATCAAACTTGCTTATCAGATCTATTAATGCGATCAAAATTTAATTAATTTTTATGAATGTTTATCAATCATTTTTCTTATCTTTACAATTAATTATTATTATTGTTGTTATTATTTTCCAACTTCAAAAGAATGTAATACTGAGGTTCAAATAATGTTATAAAATAGTGCCTATAACGAGAAAAATTTTATTATTTTAATAAATTTGCTTATACACGTAAAAAAGTTTACTTAGCTTACTTAACATTTCTTTAGAATAATCTAATAAAAAAAAATTTTTTAATTATAAAAAATCAAAGCAAAATCTAAGCAAACTGCGAAGGGGGGGTTGGGTGGAGATGAAAAATTTTAGTTTCATGCATTTTATTTCAAAATTCTTTCAATTTCTATTTTATAATCTTAATTTCCATAAGTTCCTTCCAGTATTGATGATTTGGATAAATAAAAAATGACAATTAAAATTAAAAATCTTTTTTCTTTATTTTTGAAAGTATATTATTACAATAATAATATTATCAACAATATTAGAGATTGTATATTCTAAAGCAATTGTATATGTGCACAAGCGACGAAGCGACTGATGATAAACTAAAGTATAGGATTTTATTGTCCAAAAAGGGAGAAGAATCTTTTCTACCTCTCTATTGTCGAGAGTTAAGCCGATTTGTTCAAAGTAGGGAAAAGATGTGAACACTAAGAAAACCAATTAGCTTCTCGTATATAATGCCAGTTGAAAATGTATAAGATTCTACTTTGAGATTATTTCTACCTGATGGCGTTTAAATTTGTTATTTTCTTTTTTTATTGCACTACTGTTACTATAAAGTAAATTTATTTTCATCAAAAGCAAGGTTTTGAAATTTAAATTTAAAAATTCAAAACAAAAAAACTTTTTTTACTGTACGTCAATTTATATTCATTAACAGATTTTACAAAACAAAATGAATTATATTTCTGATCTTTAAATAATGGGCTTATTATATTTATCTCAAAATAGGATTTAAATTAATAGGCCATATTATACCCTGCAAAAATTTTATTTTTATAAATTTTTTTCAAATTATTATTTTTTTTTTTTTTTTATAAATAAGATAAACTATTTCGTTGAATAATAATTTATAATTTAAACATATACAAAGCCATCAAAATCGTCATGATTGCGTGACTTTATTTAAACTCGTTATTTGCATACTTACACTCAAAATATTATGTTTTGCAATTTGCAATACCTTCCCCTTATTTTTATTTTTTTTATTAATAGTATATTATGCACTGAGGGACAGAAGTGGGCTTTTATTTCCCAAGAATGAAATTTACTGCCCGAGCGAAGCGAGGGCAGTAATCATTGAGGGAAAATAATGGCTTACTTCTGCCCGAGGTGCATATGCTATTTTATTCCTGCAAGGGAGATAATGGCCTGTCTATATAAATGTGTGTAATCACTTTTACTCCCTAGGGACATAAAGGGCTACTTTTATCCCTGTTTTTAGGTCAATAATGTGGCCATTATCTCCCGGGCGGGAATAAAGAAATTTTTAATTTCTATAGTACATTACGCACCTAGGGAATAAGAATTAAGAAGGCCTAGATCACCAGGATATTCACGCTCGAGGCGAAGCCGAGGGCGGGAACCTGGTGATCTGAGCTAGTCTTCTTAATTCTTGTTCCCGTGGTGCGTATACTATTTTTCATCATCTTCCGATCAGAAAGTGCGGTTGAAATTCGCACAGCTGATCGGGAGTGATGAAAAATAGATAAATTAACGATACATAAACATTTTTTTTAGTCATAATTGAATTAAAGAGTTTGATACTTGTATTTTATAATTTAACTTATTGTCGATATTTGAAAATATCAAGAAAATTTGTTTTTCTTGATATAAATAACTTGCATTATAAATTACGTTACTTGTAAATTTATTTAAACATTAGTTTATACAATTATTTACCTACTAGTATTTTTATCAATAAGGTGTAGTCCAAAATAATGTTTGAAATTAAATTAAGTCTTTCTGCAATAAGTTTATCAAATTTACATATTTTATTTTTATTTTATTAAGTGAAACTAAAATATTAAATACATATAATAAACTTTGTACTTATCAATTGAAAGAAAATGGTATTTTTCAATAAACAAATCTTAATTATTACAGTCGAAAATTATACAAAAAATAATTTCATGTTTACAAGTTAGTAATAATATAAATTATAAAGATTATAAATAGTAGGCAAATAATAAATTTAATAGTTAGGAGAAATAACGTTACTTATTGCATAAAAGCTATCATAATATACATATAAATACTCCACGAAGACAGAGATAATTCTATGAGTTTCGCGATCACTACAATTTTGCTTTACGATTGTCATTATTTTTGCTATGTCCTCTAACGTATGTTTTAGAAAAAATTTTTGATCAGGATCCATAATAATACAGCGAAAGGTTTCAAATAAATTGGCCTTTTTAAGTTCATTGCGTGTTTTAGAAATGTTCTGTTTGTCCACAATCTAAAAAATATATTATTGTTGTTAATCATAAACTACATATTAGTAATAAATATATGTGTACTACTTTTTATATAATGAATTAGCATCAGATATAATCCTAAAAAAGTATATTAAAATTATCATTAAAAAAAAATGAATGAAAATTACCAGTTTAGTTGAATTTAAACATGACCAGTTTTCACTGCATGCTTGGCAGTCACAAATAAAGTTATAAAAATTGTTTAAATAAAGTTTTACTTCTTCTTTTGTCATTGACTCCTCAATTCCAAAATTTATAAATAACTAAAAAAGATGGTAAAAGATTATAGGAATAATTTAGATGCATTAAGAAAAATTTTGATTTGAACTTATAGAATTTATAAGATTTTGTCTTGTAGTAATATGTATCAATAATATTAGTACGAAAGATACTAATACCTGCTGTCCTTTATGAACAAAATTTGTTGTAAATAGAAGAATTTCTTGATTTTTGGTAAATATTCTTGAGACGTTAGGGACACAACTATGGTTAAAAAGACTAAAAAAAGGACTTATCATGATACCCAAATCGGTTTCCTCCAATTTAATAGTCTGCCCTGGTTCAATGTTTTTAGGCAGAGCCTCAAAAATTGAGACCTAAAGAATGTGGATAAAAAAATTTAATACTAAAAATATTGTAAAAATTAATTTGAGAATAAAAAGAGAAAAAATACTTAACCCCATTATTATTAATCTGTACAATATTTCTCAAGGTTTTAAATATTGACAAAGCACAAGAAAACAAATTTTGATCAATTTCTCTAAAATCTGCATTTTTTTCAATATTGCAAAAAAGTTTGGATTTTTTATATAATAATTCAATGACTTTTGAACATAAAGCATGATTTTCTTCATTTGGTAATCTTTTACAATCTGCTAAATTGTAAATGGAGCGAAATTTATTGCATTGAAATAAATCATTATCAAAAAATTTATCTAACTGCTTATCTAAAATTACATAAAAAAATAAAAATTTTACAAAAAAATATAAATTTGTAAAAAAAGTAATATTTAATAGTTTGAAATAATTACCTCCTCCTTGATCCACAATCAATGCCTCATTCATAATGTTTGACCATCCTTCCAATTTAACAACTTTAATAAATAACCTGATGGTTAATGACAAATTCATCATGTCGCTATAATTATGTAGAATATAAAAATAAGGAAGTACTGAGCATTCAATGTCATGATATTGTTGCCAAGCTTCTTTTTTGCATTTTTCAGAACAGAAAATAGCAATAGTGCAACAATCGCATGGAATACCATTCCAAGTTGGTGATAAACAATGAGAACAATTGTAATATGGATTTCTTATCTCCGGAAAGTTCACAAAGCTTTTCTCCAGGGCAATGACTGTACCAGGTTCAATATCTTGAATAGCCACAACATGCCTACCATACTTCTCGTTGCACTGAATAGTTACTAACTCAGATGCACAAGATATTTTTTTAGATGGCTTGAAATTGAGTGGAGGAGGTATCTGATTAACTTCATTTACTTTGTCAAGTTGTAATAAACAATTTCGTTTACGATCTACAAGTTTCTTCTTCAACTCATCTGACTTTGTGATTTCATAGGCTTTGTCAATGTCAATCAAACACTCCTTGTATTTCTTAAGGTGAAACAACAAATTTGATCTATGATCATATCCCAAAGCTAATTCTTCGGAATTGTCTTCAGCAAAAGCTATACATTTTGTGTAAAGTAATACAATTTTTGCTCTTGTTTCTTTATCATACTTTCCATCACTTTGCAAAAATACTTCGTTTCCTGCCTGACGAAATTTAACTGATTTCTTCAAATTTTTACAGTAATCGGTAAACTCTGGTGGTTCGTTATTTAAATATTGATTTAACTTTTGTTCAAAAAATTTAAAACGTATTATAGTGTTTCTGTTATATTCTTCTTCTGGATACATGGGTCCTGGATCTGTAAGTGCTTGTTGCAACATATTCTCAAAACATTTATAAACTTCAGATGACGGATCAAACATTTCAAACTATTTTTTGAATGAAAAACAATTATTATTTTTAGTTTTTGATATCAACAACCTTATTTTTTTACTCCTTTCTTCTTTCTTTTTCTATTCCTAGATGCGAGCTATACCTGCTAACCTGCTGTAGTGCTGTGTAAGTGCGTGGTTCTTAAACAATGTGTGTGGCCTCCTTATGGACCGGAATCACCGGAACTAGAATTCGAGGCAAGAAAGAGAAAGTGTGACAGTGTGACTCGCCGACGGATATACCGCGCTTTTGCTCATCCTAACCGCCAAAAAGACGTGACTCGTATATTCTCGTATTTGCTACTTTTGAATAACCATTTACATTTTTTTTGTTCTTTTAATGAGGCTTAATATCAAGTTTAATCAGGACTTTTTCAAAATCCTGTATTTTCAAGAACAGTAGGTTGTTTTTTTATTATCTTTGTCTTTCTGATTTGCTGAACGTCCAGGCAGTAGTAATTGTGGTAAAATTTTTTTTTATTTTCAACTTATTTTAATTAACATAGACCTATATACATTTAGAGAAAAAAAAAAACATTGTTAGTGAATGATTTCTTATAAAAATAATATTCAAAATTTTTGTTGAAAACATACCCTACTAAAAAATCTCACCATGCCAAAATTTCATATGACCTTTTGTTTTGCTTAAAACTTCTTAAAATAAAATTAGAAACGATTTCTGAACATTATTTATAATTTAGGAACTTGAACAATTTTTTTCAAATTTTTATTTTAATAATTTTCTAAGTTCTTGAATTTTAAAAAATGTTCGGAAATTGATTTTTACTTCATTTTAAGCTGTTTTAAGCAAAAAAAAGTTACATGAGATTTTGGCATGAGATGTCAGGTGAGATTTTTCAATAGATCTTTTTAATTACTTTATAAATTTAAAACTTTTCCTCACCTGATTCATCTTTTCCAATAATATGTACCTATAATGCATCTATTTCATTTTTCTTAGAATTGATATTTACAATTTATTATCCATTTAGAAAAAATTAAAAACAGTAGAATAAAAATTTAGTTAACTAATAAATTATGTCTAATATTTAAAAAAAAAAAAACATAAAATTTCAACATTTTTCTTCTGATTCTTCTAAAAGAAATCATCAACTTAAAACACTCATTTATACATTATTTATTTTCTCAGTGCAGCTGACTTTTTTGTTGGCATAGTGCTAAAAAACAACTATGGAACCTCGAAGTTCCCAGACTTACAAGTGGACTCAGTTAGAGCTTGATAGTTTGGTCAAGGACAAAGACTCATGTGTGCACTTCCAACGTGTCATCAAATGCATAGCCTTGATGCCATGTCAACTATCCAACATCACGAAGGGTGTACTTGACTATTTGGATGAATGTGTCAATTGCTATGATATTAAGTAAGTTATGACTCCCAGCGCTATTAAATATCTTTGCCATTACATTTTTTTCTGCCCAGACTGCATAGGCTCTGCCTGACTTTAAAATATGCTCATTAATTCTTTTGTTTTGCTTAATATATTTTTAAATTAAGCTGATATATTCAATTATTCATTTTAGATCAGATGGTTTAATATTAGCTTATAACAACCCAATGTTAGCATCAAAATTTGGTATTATAAAGTATGATTACCCTCAGATCTACATTGATATCCAAGTTGATCTTTATTTATTTAAGCCAGAAATTGGAAAAAGCTTGAAAGGTTTTGAAGTTTTTTATTTATAGCAACAACAAAATAATTATTTTTGTATATTCAAGTAAATACGTGTAAACTTTTTTTGTAGGTTTAGTTAAACTGTGCACCAAAACAAGCAATATACTTGGAATAGTATATCACGTATTCAATTTTTACATACCAAGGCCTACTGCTGAGCAACAAAATGAATGGCTAGGAAATAACATAAAGGCAGAAAAAGAAATTAAATTCACTGTAGAATTTTTAGATCTTAAAAGAACTTTGCCTTACATACAAGGCACCTTACACGAAGAGTAAGTATATTTTGAATCAACTTAATTTAATTAACTGTGAGTTGTAAGAATAACTTGCAAAATAATAATAATAATAATAATAATAATAATAATAATAATAATATAATATTGATTGTTTATTTCTTATTTAAATTGACAGTTAAACAACCTCATAAAATTTATTTAGTTTCATTTCAATTCAATAAAATAAAATTTCAACTTTTAATGCATGCTTGCTTTGTTAAAAATAGTGTAAATATCTATAAGCATTTACAATACTTTTATAAATAAAAATTATCTGTTTAAAAAATCATTATGCTAAAAGATTTGCAGGATTTTTTAATATTATTATGTATAATGTTTCAGAGATTCAAGAGAATCTAAGTCTTTTGATTCAAAAGCTAACGTGCCAGAAGAACAAAAACAAATAACTGATGTAGAATCTACTTCAGAAAATCAAAAAAACAAAAAAAAAAAGTTTAATTTAAGACTAAAATGTCTAGACAAAAGTACAACAAATGATAAGTTAATTTCAACAATTTCTAAAGAAAATTTACCATCCAGTGACCTTGAAAAACAAGAATTAACAAATGATGAAAACAAATTCAACCAAACGCCAATTGAAAATAAAACAGATAATAAAACAAGTATAAAAATAATTACACACGAGATGAATGTTACTGGTTCTCAGGAAAAAAATAATTTTTTATCTAACAAAAAAGAAAAACTAACTGAAGTTACGAAAAAAGAAAAAACTATTGACTATGAAGATCTAAAACAGTTAAGTGATCACGACAATTTTGAAACAGAAACAAAAATAGAAAAACTGAATGACAATAATGAGGAATTTGAATTCAAGAAACCTCAAGGTATTCCTAAAAAGCGAAAAATAAAACAAAAAAGTTGTGCAAAGAAAATAAGTAAAGAAGATGAAAAGAAACCCAGAGAACTAATAAAAATAGTAAAACCCATGAACCATACTTCACATGAAATAAATTTAAGTAATGAAGCACAAAGTAAAAAAAAAAGGATTGTTTTCGACGAATAAAAGGTATGTATAAAAATATAAAATTCTGAATAAATACAATATGTATTGATGGAAGCTTCTAAATTAAATTTTGTTCATGAAAACTTAAACATTTTTTCAACAACAAAAAAATCAATTACAAAAAAAAATTTTAATTATAAAAAAATCAAATTTTGATTATTTATAAAAATAATGTAAAATGTCAGGAACATAATAAAAATTTATTGAATTTATTTTAATTAAGTGACTAAATTTTACAGGTTGCAACATCATCAATTTTGAAGAGCCTGTTAATTCAAGAAGCCGTGCACACTAGTCTGTATACCTTTACCATAACTTCTTGTTCATTAAAAGAAATCAGGCTATTGAGGATTTAATCCATCGGCATCAGAATTATAAGTATTGCAAGCTGAATTTGTGTAAAATCATACTTTTCTTAATCTTGACAAAAAGCGTACTAGTTATGTAAAATATGTTCATAGATATGACATACTGTGTTGATCATTAAATCATCTTCGTCGCCTCTTCGCAATTCTGTAGATTTTCGTTCCACATGTCTATATGTGAAAAAAGTATATGTGAAGTACCATAAATTTAAATTTTTGGTATCAAACTTATTATATTTAGTATGCGTTAGTGTGTATCAAGTTTCTTAATAGTTATTGTACCGAGAATGTACATACGCGATAATGTAACTCATTTTTAATTGTATTTTTGGCTAAGCCTTGATTTATTTATTATTATGTTGATTGATGAGTGGCTAAATATGCAAGAGACTAGCATATGCATGAAAATCATTTATGAGGTGTATTAATTTCTACTAGAGCTCTTACTTTCTTTTTTGTTTTTTGACTTTTGAATAGATTTCAGAGTGTACGATAGTGTGCGATCAAAAGTAATGCGTATGAATAGTTTTTAATTCAAGTACTTTTTATTTCTGTAAAGATGATAGTTTTTTAGTCACAAAAATCACAGTTTTTATTATTTATTTTTTTCTTTTTTAATCAAGTCATTATTAAAAAATTTTTCATAATAAAAAACAAAATCTTTCTAAAGTAAATATGTCGAGTCTTTAATTACGTAATACACATTTAATATATTTTTACGCGTTAATTTTTTATTTCAATTGAATTACAGCTTAACATTTTATTTAATAGGTGTGATTTACACACAATGTCGATCGTATTATTCATTATTAATTAATTAATATTCTAATAACGTACATCATAAAGTTCGTTTTTAATTCAATTTTCAAAAATGTGTTTGCTGAAAAATCTTAAAGCCTTAGCCTAGATCTATCATTCAAAATAGTTTAAAGAACTTGTCCTAATTTCAATTTTTGGAAAATTTTTTATTCTCATATATTGTAAGTGTATACATAAATTAACCAGGTAGAAAGCATAATTTTGCTCGCGTGGTTTCAAAATAACTTGTATTAAGAATAATACTGACAATATATTACTGATCGTTTTTACGAAAGCGATGTACAATAAAAAAAATTGAAACTTGTTTTCCTCAAAACCGCGTATTTTCAACATGATTCCTGATCGAATTTAGTGAAGGTACCACAAATATATATTTACATCCATCAAGCTTGTTCTAATTCAGGTACTCCATTATTAGCTCACAAATTTTCAGAATCAAAAGAATATATTGATGAAATATACTAAATTTTGATTTTTTTACTCGAGTTCCAAATCCAATTTCCATAAACAATTTTATACTTTAATGGTCTTGTTCCAATGATACATTTAGCCCTATAAAATAAACCTATGTACATACGAAAGGTAAATTATGAGATAAAATTAATTGTCATTAAAGAAGTACATAATAATGTTCGTGGCTTTGATTTAATTTGAAATTAAACTTTCATTGTTTTTCAGCATAGCAGAAACGGCCCTATCAATGATAACATATTGAAATAATTAATTAACATGGCAAAAAAGAAGTTGAAGAAAAATAAAAATTGAAAACATACAATTTTTATTTTTGAAAAAATTTGGCTAAAGTTCAATAATTTTCATTTGATTTTAAAAATTAAAGGTTTGAAGGTTTAAAACAATAATCTAGAGTTAGTAAACATACAATATTATTTTTACATATATATAATTATTGTTAGCTTATAATTCTATGTTAAAAATATAATAGTATATTTATAGTATTTTTTAAGGAGATGATTATAAAATTTTTTATAAATTTGATGTATTTGTTTTATATAACAACTCTTTGCTAAAAAGTTTTTACAGTAGTAAAAATAGCCGCAGTATTATAAACTCTGTGTCTCCATCTTTCCAAAAAAATGTCAAAAAAAAAAAAAATAGCTTTTATTAATAAAACTTTGATACTTTTGGAAAAAATTTTTTGTTTTATTTAAACCATAACTTTTTGCTTAGGTAAAACTTACGTAAGTAAACACTTAAAAAGTTTGATTGTTTGATAGTACAATTATATATAATAAATATATAATAATAATAATAATAATAATAATAATAATAAATGTTATTAAAAAAAAATATCAATAAAAAATTAAAAATTTTTGACTGTTACATAATAAAAAATGAATAAAGATAAAATGATCATTATTGTTTTAATATAAACGTAAAAAAAGCAATAAGAGGCATAAGCGTGTCTTCAAGTTGGATATTGGATAGCGGGTATTAGTGGTGGTCGGTAATACTGGATAACTTTCCTACCTTATCAATGGTTTCAAGAGTAGCGCGCCGCGAATCATCAAGCGATTATTGCCACTTGCGGAAATCTCGATTATCTTCTGTAGCATAGAAATTTTAGCATATATATTATATTTTATTAATCATCAGATAAACATTTTCTGAAAGCAAAGTATACGATATAAGGAAATCTCTCTCTCTCATTTTGAAAAAGCAGTTACTTAAATATAATTATTTTCAATGCATCGATTCTTAAATTGCAATATTTCGCAACTTATCACAGCCGCTCTCCTTAATTAAATCTAAATCTAAAATAAATAATAACCATTCATTGTTTTGTGATGTGTATATTTATTCATAATCATTGAACCTATTGTTTTTTTCTCTTAAAATTGATACTAGAAAACGTGTATATTCAAAAAAGCTTATAATGGAATGTAAAAAAAAATATGTTAATTAATTGAAAACATAGATAATTAATTAAATCAATTTTATTTTTCTAATTATGTTCTGGCAATAAATTTTTATTTTAATTTCGAACCTTCATGAAAATTGATTTACGTCTCACTAGATATTAATGACTCGATCGTTGATTTCACTATTTTATTTCTCTAATTTCTAGATGCACATATAAAATATATCAACGATCGGAATTTATTTATAAAATTTATTAATAACTTGTATTAAATGATTAATTTTTTAGAGAAGTCGTCTTGAAATTTGTATTTGGTTCAAGGGACCATAAAATACCATTACATTATATTTTGATTGGTATATGGCAATATAAGCATCATGAGTAGCATGACCCCATTTTGGGGCGCTTTTATCCTCATAATATGTTATCACGTGTAAATCAGGATTCAGGCAAAAAGTCCTACCTCGGTAGTAATTCAAGATAAATATCTAAACATGGTCTGGAAGGAGAGAGAGAAAGAAAACAAAACGACCTTCTACACATTCAGTTGCCAGATTGACCGTGCCGAGTACTTCATTCGTCATTATACCGATTGATGAATGTCGAACAATAAATTATGTAAGTTGGCGCTAAATATTATTTATTAAGCGTTTCTACAATATACAGCTATACTGCTTTTGGTTCGATAATCTTGTTTCGTTTCAAAACTGTACCCAATTTTTGGCTTTACCCTGTTTAAATTTTGCCCTGCTCTTCCCTATAGTTTTTTCGAGAAAAAATTTGTACTGTTAATAATGTTTTCACACGATTCCAGGCGCATGGTGCCCTAGAAACTGTACTTTGCCAATGGTTTCTCTTTTTTCTTTGTTGTTACAAAATAGCTCCTACCTGTTAATCCTATAAAAAAATTTCTCTTTTTACATTTTCGTTTCCTAAAACATAATCCTACTTATTTCTAAATCAATGTTTACAAAAGTAGTTATTTTGTATTGAAAAAATTCATAGCTACTTGTAATTTGTAAGCCTGAAAAAAGTATTTAAACTTTTGACAGTTATAATTCTAACTTTGTTTTTTTTTTTTTAAACTTAAAACTTTTTAAACTTCGTTTTACAGTAAAAAATTTATCAATTATAAAATTAGCTTAGGTTTTGCCTGCTAAATGTGCGCCAAACTAAAGTTAATCGCATTATCAAGTTGTTTCGAAAGTAATTTTTAACAAATGGTCTATTTTTTTATACACTCAAATTATCCGAACTTTCCTACAGACATATTAAATTTTTTATGCTAAATTTTCCGTGTAATAAAATAATGATATTATTTATTAAATATTAGAATTTGGCTCAGCAGTTTAGTTTAGGAGATAGGGAAGTTTAAAAAATTGTTAGTTCTATTTACCAAAAGTCTACGATAATAAGGAGCCAGGGTAAGACAAAAATAACTGATGTAGGGGAAAGTCGTAAAATACCAGAAAATTGTCTGTAACTTTTTTAATTTTCAATATTTTCATTTCGGACAAAAAAGGCTTAAAAGGTATTGTTTTTAACTACAAAATCCACTTTGTTCCGATTATAGTTATTAGAAGTTTTAATTCTAAAAAACGTAAGATCTCTTTTTTTCTGGTATTACGCTGGCCATGGTCTACTTCCAGAAAATTTGCGGGGCTATGCCAGAATCACTAAGTTAAACCATCAAAATCAAATACTATATCTAAATGTTTATCACATTCTTAAACTAGATACTTTAACGAAAATTTTAAGCCCCCGAGCGTTGTTGTAGGTGCTTTAGATCCACAGATACAGCGATTTGAATTTCACCAGTTTTTGAATTTTTTTTCTTTTTTTTTTGTTAAAAAATAGCGTTAGGCTAAAATATTTTATCAAGCTCTTTTAATCGTAGTGTCAATTTGGAAAATGCAAAAGGCTTAAAGGTACCTGAATCAAGCTTTTATTTAAGCTTTACTGCGTTAAAAAATATTGATGTTATCCAAAGTTACAGAGGATTGAAGTGTCGTAATTTTTACATGTTAAAATTATAGAGCAGCTAGCCTATATCTTTAATATAGGATTTCTGGTTTAGCCCCGATAAAGCACATTGCTTAAAATATATGCAGATATCTCAGGCAGGAATAAAGCTAGAAAGACCGTCGGGGGCGCAAAATACTCGATAGAAGTTGTATATTTTACAATGATCTATGGTGCGCAACCTGAATTAGTTCTGTTTAAAAGTAATAGCTTACGTCAGCGGTTCACGTCGCAGATTTCGACCATATGTTCAAAAACGAAAAAAGTCCGTAGAAAATCGAGAATATCATCAAATAAGTCAGTTCTTGAGGAAATTACTTTGTAGAAACACCTAAAATAAGCCCCCGAAGTTTGGTTCGATTATCTCGTTTTGTTCCTACGCTATCTTTGATTTCTGGTTTTACCCCGTTCTGGTATAGCCCAACTTTACCCCTATACGATGTAGATAATAACCAATGCTAATATTATAGAGCAATTCGGCATAAATTATAGAGAGTTTGACTGTCCACCTTAGAATTCAAGTAAGCAAAAATGTATAAATACTTATATAGAAAGTTTATGAATACTTTTTCATGAGATTTTATTATTTATAACTGAAATTTATTTTTTTTGTTTTAAATTATCGATATTTTTCCAAATATGTCATTTAGTATTTTATTTCTTTGTAGGCGTATTATTAATTATATGCATGTTAAAAATTTTTAAATTCTAACAAATCTAATCATTTGTTCTTGAAATTTAATATTAAAATCAAAGAAAAAAACTAATTTTAGTCAATTATTCTTCAACTCTAAAAGTTATTTTATAAAAAAATCAATTTTTCGACTTGTAACAGGTATTTGATGACTTTTTTAAGCGCGGTACAATCGTGGAGTAAAATAACGATTTTTAAAATTTTTTTTTATTTTTCATAAAGTGCTTGACGTATATCAAAGAGCAAAGTACATAACCGCAGTTCTTATTATTTTCTAAATATCACACACTTTTATCTTCTTTTCATTTGTAACATATAATTTTTAAACGCCCTTAACAAAAAAAAAACTTGCATTAGAAAACAATTAATGATAATCATTTGTACATCAACTTTTATAATGAAAACGAAATTTTTATTTTTTATCTATAAAGCTATTATTAAAAAATTTATATTGTTTAAAAAAATAAAATTAATATACGAAGCGATTGACACAGGAATAAGCAGCTGCTATAAGAGATGAATAACTTGCAAGATAAAATATACAATAAGTACCTATATAAGTGGATACATAAGTGGACGAAGCATCAATAAATTTTTTAAACAGGCTACTTTTTCCCATAGTCAAATCATGCAAAGCTAATTAATGCTAGTAGGATATCGTTTTACCGTCCGCAACAAGAGCAACAGCAGCAGCACGCATTCCTCTCTTCGGTAATGTGTCTCGTATCGCTTACTCGTCTAATGGGGGACAACTCGGTGCAAATAGCCGAGAGAGTACTTATATAGCCTATACCAACAAGAGAAAGAGAAGTGACGATGAGGTGTGAGAATAAGTGTATAAGAGGCAGGGACTGGCTTGGTAGGTGGTAGGTAGGTGTTTCTTTAATATATTCTTCTTGCGGTCTGGCTAATTACATATGGGGCGACGTTATATATACTTGTAGGTACAGCGCGTCGCGGTCGTGTTGTGTCAGCGCGCAGGGCTGTTCGAATAACACTTGTAGAACAACGGATTCGAGAGGTAAATTAAGAGTAAAGGGGGAAATAAAATATACATGTATATGGGTCATTCTTAAAAAACTTGCGTTTTTAATGATCAAAACGAGGATCGAAAATTTTGATTTTGGAATTTTTCAATGATTTTTCTGTACGCATGGCTTTTGTTGAAAGTTAGTTTAGAAACTTGTGGACTTACAAGTAGGATTTGCCAAATCTAAATTTTCATTTACATTTAATAAAAAGGGAAAAATGAAAAAATATGATATAAAGATTACGGTAATAACAAAACACCGCTAAAATTGCCATTTCAAAGTTTTAAATGCATCTAAAGTTTCGCCACTGAAAATACATGATAATTTAATTTTACATATACTATATTTTTTGATTGACTGGCGCTATAATTTGATTTTATGCAGAGCTACGACACATCACGGTAATGACAAACATTTTTTAGGGAACAAAAATTTTGATAATTCAACTGATGCCAGCTTTCGGTGTTTTGATTAATTAAATCGCGATAAAGCGAATCAAAATGTACAACTCATGCAGAACAAAAAATCCTTATATAATAATCCAAAAAATTAAGTATATTACTGCTAGGGTGCACTTTGTGCGGGAAGCTTAAAATTTGAAAAATTGGGATGACAAATTCAAAACTTTTTATTTTTAATATGAAATTTTTATTTTTTTTATTAGACAGTAGAAAAAAGTTAAATTTACTTTTATATCTGGCTGTTAAATTTTGAGAAAGAAAAAAATTAAAGTATTGCTTCTGTACACTGTCAAAATTGAAAACTTCGATTGAGGACGCGTCATTCCGTAACATTTTCGTCCTTTTCTAATTCTTGCGTCAACATCATTGACTTATAAGGCCCAAAATGTAATAAATATATAATTACCATGAAAGAAAAATACTTTCTAAATGTCACTATCATTTGTTCAATTTTAACAGACCAGGAGACAAAATTTACAAATTTTTTGAGAATTCAATCATATATACGTACGGCGTATGAGACTTATAAGTACAGCTTACGACAAATAGAGCTCCTACAATGTGGAGGCAGCATATATATATATATATATATATATATATATATATGGGTGTACGACGGAGCACTTGCAAGTCTTCTTGCACTGCGGTTTTTTGATTCAGGAATCCGTACCATGCTTTTTTATCGAGATCGGTTCCGTGTGTGCACGTGTGTCTGCGTGTATCTTCACGCACACGCGTGTATTTCGAATGAGATTGGTGAAATGGTAAAAAAGTTGAATGAGAGAACGAGAAAAAAAGGGAGCAAAATGCATGTATACATATGTATTACGTGTCTGCTTAGTTTTTTCGATTTGCTTCACACCTCCACTGACACGATTGCCCGCGGTTGAGTGAAACAGAGAGATGCGATACCCTGGGCGTACCACCGCAACAGAGCGGCTCGCGAACCTTATATCATTTTACACCTGTCTATAGTCGGATCGATTGACACCGACCGTGAGCCTTATTATTTATATATAATTTATATCACCGATGACCGATAATTGTCTACTTGACTCAAGGATACATATACAATGTAGGGAAAGTCTTCTAGTAAGCGACCACCCATAGCTATATATTCGCTTAAACTTTTGTTGGGGTGGACCGATTTTTAATTATAAAAAAGCTTTGTATGCGTTGGCAACTTTTCCAACAGCAAAAAATATTTCATTAAACAAGACCTTATTTGCTTTAAAATTATTGTTTTTATTGCATGGCCTAATCATTTTTTTAGTGGATGTAGTAAGCCTGTAACAATTACTAAACTTATTTACAATTAAATCTTCAAATATGTCGTATATTTATCAAAAATGTGACGTTTTATTTACGCAATTTCTTTTATTAGTTATATTAGCTAATAATCACATTTATATAAGATAAAAATTGACGTTTTAGTACAATTGGTGAATGTTTTTTTTTATACCAAATCGACTATTATTAGTGATTTTGAGGGGTTATAAGTGATTTTAAGTTGTTACAAACAAATAAGTTAAATTTCATTTAAAAAAAAATAGAAGGACGCCACTAACTTTTAGTACATTCAATCTAGCTCCACGTAGAAAGCAAATAAAAACATTAGCCAGGAGATACACTTTAAGAAAAAAAAATTGTTCAGAACATAAATTAGTTGTTTTGAGGTATTATAGGCGGTGTCCGGTGAGGTGTGAAAATTAACTTTCTGCAAAAGAGCAATAGCATAAAATTTGAAGCTTCAACCGGCAATTATTGGTCTCAGATTATGTTAACCAACTTGCTAAAAAGCAACTAATCCAACGAAGCGCGATGTACTTATAGGTAGTTTGGGAAGCGAGAGGAACGCTTATAGAGTTGGCCATAATAGACGACCTTCCCGCTATATGTATATGTATTATCAGTCATTCTATAAAAACTATCCCTTTATATACCTATACAACTTAAAGAAAAAAAATTATCGGTTGTCAGATAGGTGTTTAGAATACATATTCTGTTAGCTGTCCAAAAATAATTTAAATTATTATGGTTTTTATTGTTTAATTAAATAAAACAAAAAAAAAAGAAAATCAACATTTTTATTTTATTAAAAATTTTTTTTCTATTCTATGCTTGACATTTACCCTGAGTTTTAATTCTCTAATTAATTGTTGAAATATTTTTGGAAACACCTATTAAAATAAATATAGGTACAATTTAAATATCATTTTTTACAGATCATCAAAAGAAATTTCTTCTTTTTATACGTTCGTACATTTTTTTACTTAATAAATTTAATCATACATAAAACTTTGATAATTAACAAAATCTATTATGTACATGAATTTTTACCGAAATATTTTGCCTATACAGACATGGAAAACAGTATATACACAAACATAAAAAAGGGGTTGATATAAATTAGAAATGATTATCAAAAATCACTTCAAAGTGTATAATTAATTGGAATACTCACATAGTCACGCTAAATAATCGATTTTATATTGCTGATTGTATTTTTGAAAAAATGAAATAAATAAATCGTCAGGCATTTTTTATGCTATATATTACTGCAGAATATAATACACTGCCTAACTTTCAAGAATTATAGAAATATTTAAAAAGCGCGCGTTACATTTTAAAATGGGAATTCCTTTGTTCCTTTTAATGAAAATGGCCGCAATATAACCTTACCATACTTACATATTCTATGGATTGGAACAAGGTGTTACTTGTACTGTACTCCATGCATTTATTGCGATCGCAACAAAGCAAAGGAAAGAAAGAAGAGGATTATTTTGTATATGTTTAGCTACATCATTTATTCAACTAATTATAAAGAGTTTTCTAAGAAGAAAGGGATCATTGAGCCATCAACAAAGTTTTTTGGTATGTGCTATTTATGTGATCTAAATATATAAGTACCTATTTTTTTTCTTATTGTTTTGTTCTTTATAACATTGTTAAAGGTATTGTATTGATCTTGAGGAAAGGAAGGAAAAAATGTCAGGTCTAGCAATTCAAAAAGACTGTAGAAAATCTACAGAAATATCGAGAAAAAGTAGGGTTCAAGGCAACAAATTTTACAATGGTCAAGATTATCATGACGAAAGAGAGCATCTTAGAATATTGGCCTTGTATAATAAAAGTGCAGCTCTAGCTGAAAATAATTCAGAAGAATTAGCATTAGCTATTAATGATCGATCAGTGCTATTAATGCACTTGCATCAGTATGATGAATCCTTAAATGATATTGAAAAATCTTATCAAATAACAAAATCTGATGAATTGAAAGCTAAACTCTTGGCTCGTAAAATGAATTGCTTAACTTTAAGAGATAAAGTAGATAAGGACAGAAAATTGAGTAGCACTCACGAATCTCCGATTCCAGTTATTGAAAACGTATCAAGACTTGTTTCGTGTGCTGCTAACTGT
The DNA here is from genome assembly GCA_030522805.1 of Leptomastidea abnormis. Taxonomy (NCBI): domain Eukaryota; kingdom Metazoa; phylum Arthropoda; class Insecta; order Hymenoptera; family Encyrtidae; genus Leptomastidea; species Leptomastidea abnormis. Next base: position 25,579 of record JAPYZE010000578.1, read on the forward strand.
ATATCAATTTGTTATGGTAAAAATTATGGTAGGTTGATTATGGCTACAAAAGACATAGAAATAGGAACAATAATAGCTAAAGAAAAAGCAATTGTGAGTTTACCTAAGGAGGACAAAATTTACACTAATTGTTCTCACTGCTTGATGTTAGCATGCAATGGAGTACCATGTGATTCATGTGCAAGTATTATTTACTGTTCTGAAAAGTGTAAAGAAGAAGCTTGGTTGGAATACCATGATGTTGAATGTTCGATTTTACCTGGCCTTGATTATAGTTTTTGTAAACATCTGATCTTTGCTTTCCGGCTATTAATTAAATTTATTAAAAAGGAAGGCTTGCAAAATATTGTGCATGCTGTTCAAACAATAAACAGTTACAATAAGATAGGTAATTTATCGATAATGAATTATTAATTACAATGATCTATTACACATTATATTATTTAATTTATATTTTTAATTTCAGGTAAATGTTTGAAAGGTTTTTATGGTAGGAATGTCTTCCATATTGACAAATTTCAAACAATTTACAATTTATCACATAATACAAAAAATATTTCAGAAGAACAAGGTTTACAAGTTTTATTTATACCAGTAATTAAAGATATTTTAAAGCAGTTGACAGAAAAAACAAATATTTTTAATGATTATAATACAATTCTAAACAACAATGAAGATTTTATGGATTTCTTTGAAAAAGTTGTGTACAAATTGATGCGTATTATAAATCAGAATTTTTTTGCGGTAAGGAGTAATTTTCTAAACTAATTTACATCTGAGATACTTTTGAAATAATCTTTTTTAATTTAATGTGATGTATTTAAAATCTTTTTGCTAGAAATTAAAATTGCATTAATGAGTATATTTTAATTTTTTTTTTCCTGGCTAATAGTTTCAAGATGAGTCTTATGTTAACGAATCAAAAAGTTTAAATAAGAATGATCAAAAGGTGGGAGCAGTAATCGCACCTTTTTGTAGTCTTTTCAATCATAGCTGTGATCAAAATACAGGAACATCATTTACAAAAAATCAAGAAATCCTAATTTATGCTATTAAACCTATAAAAAAAGGAGAGCAGGTATTGAAAGTTCAATTTTATTATTTATTTATAAAACTATGGTAAACATAAACAAAATCTATTTGTACTTCCATGATAGATAATGTATTTCAAAATTTTACTGTATTTTGAGTGTTCAAAAAAAATTAATTATTAATGATTTTACTTCTAAAATTTGCCAAAATAATGTCACGTTTTATATGTGCATATTTTAACTTGCTTGGTTCTTAAATTGCTTTTTATTTGAGTGCATATTAATTTTTATTTGTTTGATAAATTTCTGTTTTAGATATTTACAAATTATAGTACACCATTAGAAATGGAAAAACATTTACGAAACTATAATTTAAAATCTACATATAACTTTATATGTAAATGTGAACCTTGCGAAAATAATTGGCCTACAAATTTTATTGTACGTATTGATTGAAAAAAAATTTCTTTGAAATATGTAAATAATGATCATTCTCTTATAAATAATTTTAATATAATAAATCTTATTGAATTTATTTTTTAATTTGTTTCAGCTACCTAAAAAAATAGTTTGTAAGGTGGCATCTGCATTAAAAAGAGAAGGTATATTTGATCTAGATTTGAGAATACTAGACGGAAATTTTCAAGATGATGTTTATAATGAAACAACTCTAGAACAAGTTATTAAAATGTATATCATTATACATGAAAGATATCCTAGTAAAGCTTCTCTTTTCACAGTCGGGACCAAATCGTATTTTCATAGATACTACGACAAGTTATACAGTATCAGATCTTTGAAAATTTTCGATTCTTGTTAAATTTTGTATTACTTTATAACTCTGAAACTTAATTAAATGAAATAATGTAATAAAATTTTAAAAAAGTATAATATTACTTTTACTTTTTGCAGTATACACAGTAAGTTTACTAAAAGAATTTATCAAACAATATTGGTAATGAAGTTTTATATGCTACTTAAAGCAGGAATAGGCTACATTGTCAACTTCATGCAAGTCGAGCTCATTATGTACGTAAATATAATTTTTTAAGCAGATATAAAACCATTTTTTTTTCTTTTTTTTTCAAAGCGATTATTTTCAAAAAATAGAAAATTCAATATTTGGTAATTTTTTCAGATTATTTTATACACTTTAATCCAAACACCAAATTAATAATAATAATATATTCTTGCAGGACGAAAACCCCTGAAATAAAATTAAATTAATTTGACTCCAGAGTCAGCTTTGAACGTCTTCTAAGCTTTGATAAGCAATAACACATATTGACACTTGTAGCTTTGATCTCAAAAAAGGGAATAACGATTAGTTTTAATGATATAAATCTATACAAAGTCGTTGATTACGTAGAGCATTTCTAGTATGATCAGGAGACGCGATGTAATTTTTGAAAAACAATATTACGCATAAAAGTTAATTGTTACTTATACCTACATTTAAAAGTGCAGAGTAGCAGAATTGATCAATTGATAATCATGAGGTGAAATTTTGAATTTGATTGAAATCTTAAGAGTCTAAATCTTGGGGTTTTGTTCATCACTAGCAATTTGAGGTAAAGTTTTTCTGGCCATATCCCTTTTCCAGATGTTGGCCTCTTCTAAATACACAAATTTTGTCTTTATTAAAAATTTGTAATATCAGCCCTGTAAGAGCCTGGGCCAAGATATATCCATTTATATATAATAATTAATCACCCATTTATACGGCTACATTCATAGGTATATGGTCACCACATTTATATACCAAAGAAGGTGAGTCCTCTAACACATTCCAGCGGTTAGTTCGATCAAGCAACGAAACTTCCAATATTTATATAGCCTTGAACTTAACATCGAAGGGAGGAAGGAGTAGTGTTGAGAGCGCTCTTGCACGCGCTAATTGGTACTTGTTCTAAGGACGATGAAATGAGGAAAAAGTGAAAGATCGATAAAGTCCGAGTGAGCAAGAGAAGAGCAACTTCAATAGCTTGAAAGAGAGAGAGAGAGAGAGAGAGAGAGAGAGAGAGAAAAGGTTGAAATCTCTCACATGCATGTACATAATGTACATCGCATATGTACATACCGGGTTATTTTTGCGTAAGGCCCCGTCACCACAAGCACCATCGATCGCCGAAGCGGACCTGAAAAGCAAAAGTTCATTGCGTGCGTCATTTATGACGTCGAGGCCTTCAACTTTCCTCTCTCTCTCTCTCTCTCTCTCTCTCTCTCTCTCTCTCTTTATTTTTCTTATCTCTATCTCAATCCTTGTGATCACGATACAAAATGCACAGGGAAGAGTAAAGGCAAAGGTCGAAAAAAATGCCAAGCACAAAAGGGAGCTGATCGGCTTTATTCAGAGCTTATACTTATATATTATAGATAAATGCCATGTGCACGCGCGCGCGCGTGTGTGTGTGTGTGATTATAGTTAAAAATAAGCGCTAGTCCATAGCTGTGTACAAATATAGGAAAAATTAATGGGGCTACATTGAAATAGCTTCAGTATAGCTCCATTTTGGAAAATAAATTTAAATAGACATATATCTCAAGAACGAAAAGAGCTTTAAGGAGTCAAGCAGGAGCGCGAAATTCTTATAATAATATTTACTTTAAGAGTACATACCTATAATGCGCAATAGTAATACGCACTGTTTTTTTTTTTATATTAGCTTATTTTTACAACAACAAAAAAAGTTACAAAATCAAGTAAAAAAAAAATTGAAACTGTTTTAAAAACTACTAGTTACACGACTAAAATCGATTACTTTAAAAGGAATTATAGTTTTTTCTAACAACTAATACTATTACAGGCTTTGCAATTTAGCTCGATTCCATTATAAGTGCAACTATCAAATTTTAATGTAGCCCCACTATTTCGTCTATAGCTATATAAATATGTGTGTATGTGTACCTGTATTTAATGTTTAATGTTCGCACATATGATAGTTCTTATAGCCGTTCATTGCCCCCGCCCCAGCAGGGGGAGGTGCTCGCAACTTCGATCCATCGGCAACCTCCTCCTTCTCCTCCTCCTCCTTGTAACACTGGCATCGCCCACAATTGGCCCCACCTGATAAGGCGTCACCTTTTGCTAGTCTTTCTTTTTTATATTGCCCCCCCCCCCTCCCTCCTCTCCTACCTTTTCTTCTACTTTTTTCATGTTAAACACGCACGTCTTTCTTCGTGTAGCCACACGACCACGACTCGTAGCAAGACACTGCGAAAAATGATTTTTCCCCTTTTCCGTTGACTTATACTCTTCTATGACTTGGCGAGAGCGGTATAGGTATCCGCGCGCATCTTGTACTACTAGCGAATCATATATTATATTATATGCTCATGAATATATAAAACAAGGCCCGCGATCTTTTCAGGCTGCATAACGAACAGTTTGCTGACTTTCTATAATCCGTCGGCGCTTTTTTACAAAGAGAGAGAGAGAGAGAGAGAGAGAGAGAGAGAGAGAGAGAAAGAGAGACAACTGACTCCAAGCTGGAGAACAAGCGGTTCTCTTGACTCATCATGGGTTTTCCCCGCGGACCAGTTAACATTTTTTTTTCTTCTCAACTTCTATTCTGTCTAATCTGTCCTTTTCTTGATCTCCTCTTTTTCTTATGCACACCCACACACAAACACAAACACACACACACACACACACATACTTATATATATATATATATATATATATATATATATATATATATATAAAAGAGTTTTTGCTCGACCTTTAGTTCCTTACATTATGTGAATCCGTGAGTATCAACTGCTCTGCTATACTTACATATAGGTTTTTCAAACAAGTGGTATATATTTACATATTACAATCTGCATTTGGGCCCTTATATTGTGGGATCACACGCGAACTGATCGTATAATGTTATATACAGCTCGATAGTATATAAATTCAGTTGCTGAGAGATACTTATATATTTAACACTGAAATTCAATAACGGCGCCATCACGTACGATTATTGTGCTCTTCATTCCTCTTCTTTGGTGCCTCGATATACATGATACGTAAGTATATATCATCCCTATATTAAACTCGATTATTGTACTAGATTGTACAGATCGGCAAGCGATCAATATTAACTTTATGTTCTACTACCTACGTAGGGGCCACTATATATACGTACCTATTATTTTTACTCCAGCCGGGCACGCGCGTACTTGTAACGCCAAATAGGCTGAAATCATATATAAAGAGAGATCCATGAAATATTAGAGTCATTATCGCTGAAATTATTGTGAAACACAATCACCTTACTCCCCTGTGCGTGTATATATACTGTATATGTTCATCACCGTTTGGTATTTTATCGATTTGCGAAAATAAGTTGCTGTTGTATGCGCTGAAAGAGCTTGTTTCTACCTATATATACCTACTCGGATATTATATTTGACTCCTATATATCGGTTGCCCCCGAGAATAATCTGTATCGGGAGGATGATAATTGAAGGTGTCTTATATATTGCGAGGAATTATTGTCTGGGCTTAATGTCAATGACGAATGTAATCAGATTTAAGTATCAGCTGCTGCCTCGATCCTATATATGTATGTGATGTGCTGGGGTATATATATAGGTATTTACCTTATGTAGGTACGTTTGTATTATTGACTCTAAGGATTTCGAGAAAATTGCAAAGAGTTTATTGCTAACTTTATTTGAGTCTGTTCTTTTAATATGCTTAATATAAATTTTATTTTTTAAGTGATGTAGGTATATTATTTAAGTAAAAATTGTACTTCATTTTTTTACTTGCATGATCAACTTTTCAATTTGTATAAATATTTTTAATACTCATTATGCATTTAAAACTTGAACTTGCAAGTTAAAAAGTTATAAAGTACAATTTTTACTTAAATACAAAAATTTAAAAAAAGCTTGTTCACCAGCTTGGCTACGTATATGTAACTTCAGATATTTTTACGGATGAGAAATGTGACTTTATAATTACATTAAACTTGCTGTGGAATTGTAAAACATAATTTTTTTAAGATTTTATTACTTTTTAAGAATCTGTGTAATTTGTTGATATAATGTACAATGTTACGCGCTTATAAGCGCGTATGTACACTGAGATAAGGTGCATAGTAAAAATTACTAAACTGTCAAGCAAATCGGGGATATAATTGTAGTATCGAAAAAATTATTATACCTTTTTATACAAATTGCTAAACATATAAAAATTTTTACTAAACTTTTAGCAATTTTTATCAAAAAGGTATAATAATTTTTTCGATACTACAATTATATCCCCGATTTGCTTGACAGTTTAGTAATTTTTACTATGCACCTTATCTCAGTGTATGGTATATAAGCAGAATCACGTAGAATCAGCCGTTACATGGTTCAAAAAAAATTTTTTTTAATTTCAAACTATACGATCTTGATTGAAGATTTTTTTGGTTCCTTAGGATCTTATGAAAATAATCGGCTTGCAGCTTAATAGTCGATATGAAACACTTTTTTAAGCTAATTTTTGTTTTTTCCATTTAAACTGCATGTTAAAAATTCGCCCAAATTGGCAATTTGAACTTCACCTATTTCACGCTTTTTCATCTATAATTTTTCTGTCTAACGTAGATTAAAAAACCATTTAGAAAAGTTATTAAGGCACTTAAAATTAGCTTTAATTTGGCTTTTTAAGCGATTATTAAAAATATCAATAAGAATAAAAGTTACAGGGAGACAACGTTGGAAAAAACATAAATTGGTAAGAAATTTAATTAACTTTTCTACCTTGTCACCCTGTAACTTTAATTCTTATTGATATTTTTAATCGTTTAAAAAGCCAAATTGAAGCTAATTATCAAGTATTATTCTTAATCTTGCTAAAACTATTTTTCGTAAAAAATTGTGAAATCCGGGATAAAAATAAAGGTATTTAATTTTATTTCTCAACTAACACACAAGTAGGTAGGATTTCTTAAAAAGGTTGTCAACTTTTTTAAATTTTATGTACGATTTTTAATATATTTTTTTTTTTTTTAATAAAGAGAAAACCTCTGAGATAAAATATTTATGTTCAACGATTGATCATTATTCAAATTTAATGAAAAATCAAATAATATTTTATAATTATAGAAAGGAAAAATCTGTATAGGGAAGACCGGGACTTAATTAAATTTTTTTTTCTTTCCTCTGTAACTTATGTAAATTTCAATATTTTTATTCCGGGCCAAAAAGGCTTTAAAGATATTGCCTTTAACTACAAAATCCACTTTGTTGTAATTAGCTAAATGCAATGGTTTAATTTTAAACTTAAGAATTCGTAAACCGGGGCATGATTAAAAAAATAAAAATGAAAAAAATCCGGGGTTCAATTAAAAAAGGTTTAGAGTATGATTAAAATTGTTAAATATATCAATATTTATACCTAATATCAAATTTTAGGTATAAATATTGATGGTACTTTTGAACTACAGTAGCTGTTATTTTTAAATGCTTCCATTCACGAGTTATAGATCACTGTCCCTCAATATATCAACAGTTTTTTCTTCCTTTTTTTTTTTTTTTTTTTTAAAAATTTATTTTATTTTGTTAAAAAACTAATGTCAATAGGTAAAATCTTTCAATCATAACTTTAATATTATAAAAGCAAAATATGTTATATAACCACTAAAATTAAAGGCCTTGAACTCAGATTTAAAGAGCTTGTTGGTTGGAAAAGATAGTCTAGTACCAAAGTTAGGCAGGATTGAAGTTATAATCTATTTTTAATGCGATTTTACATGTGAAATGACATTTATCTTAAAATTATTACATTTTTTAATGCTATTTTTTCCCGTTTCATTTTAATTTCCTGTAACTTTGGATCTATATAAGCTGTTTTAACCAACGGGAGCGCAAACTAAAGCTTATTTTAAGCATTTTCTTTATAATATTTTTCGTCACACCCTGATCGAAAGTGCACTTTCTGACCAGGGGTTGACGAAAAATAGTATACACGCCACAAGAGCTAGTAAAGAAGCCTCAGATCTCACCTTTGCCACCCTCGGCTTCGCCCCGGGTGACAATATATTACGTAAAAAAATCTGACTGAGACCTTCTTTACTTTCGCTCCCTAGGCATGTAATGTACTATTTCTTCATTATTTTTTTTTTTAACTTATCAAAACTGAACAATAAATTCACAAGTAAATATTTTTAATAATACCCTGGCAATTTTTTTCATCATACTATGGAAAATGCAAAAAAATTTACATAGACATATCTTTGAAAGATGAGGAGGCCATCGGGGGTGCGAAATATTTATGAGAAGTATTCAAAAAAGGTATGGTACACACTGCGTGTATACACACGATTTAACTACAGGAGCTTAAATTCATAAATTATAAGTTTAAAAAATGAAGTGCCAAAATCGAAAAATCGCGCTAAAAAGTCAAGTTTATTACCAAAATACCTTATTATGAAAATTAGTTCCTCTTAACAAGTACAACAAGACTCCCAAGTTTCATTTGACTTCATATTTTCAATAAAAAGTAATCATCAAATTTTAATCATGCCCTGGTTCCCCCTATATATACATTTTGCACTCCCGTTCGTCTTTCTATAGCTCTTTTTGTTTCGAAGATATATACATTTGAAGTTTTTTTATTACAATTTGGGACTATAGTTAAAATTCTATTTTAATTAAATGAACGTTTTTAAAATAACTTTGAGTTTTTCATGCTACTATTTAAACTTCAATATAACTATGGATTGAAACAACCTGCATCAACGTGCAATTTTTTTTTAATAGATCGTCTTGTTTGAAAATATAAAATCAAGACTAAAGTCTGTCATATGATATTGGAAGCTAAATTTAATGATTTTAGTAAAGCTTCTAAAGCGTTTCAGCCTCTCTCCAACTTTCAAGGGTCACCAAAACAAACACGTAATGTTAATCTCAAATTCTAATTCTTAACGGATCACGGCAAAGTACTTTTGGTAGCTAAGGGCCTTTCGTAGAAAAAAAAAATTAAATTGAAAATTAAAAAAGTAACAGGGTGATGAAAAAATTTTTCTAGTATAGCCCCAATCTCCCTTACATCTTTTAATTTGCTACTTATAAATGTAAGCTTTTTATATTAATTTTAAAGTAACTAGAATAAAATGTGCATGATTTCAGTTTAAAATTGGCTTTAAATTAAACGAATGAATAAATAAAAAAAATTAAAAGAAAAAATAAAATAAGATATCAAGAGAAAGTAGAGCAAGTAATTGAATTTAATGAAATTTACACAAACAACATAAAATCCTCAAAGATAACCGTGTAATCTACAATAATATGCTTGACTTTATCACGTTATAATAGGCGTTTCTTGTCAAAAGAGGTCAATATAATATACGTATAGACTACAATAAAGTACGATGATAAATCGAGATCTGCGGGCTCACTATAAAAGCCTCAAGCCGCAGCGCGAAAGTTTATATAAGCTAGAGAGTAGTCGAAAGTCGTGATTCATAAATTATCATCATTGTCGTTCCACCAACTCACAATGTCATCAGAAAAGCTGCTCTTGGTTTTATTGGTGTTTTACATTGCCGCCTCAGCAGCAGAAGCAGAAGCAGCAGCGGTGGAAAATCCTCACCAGGTTGCAGCAGGAGGAAGCCAAAACGACCTGGAAGTTGGAAAACGAGAACCGGGTGACTTTCTGGTCCATCGCGACTACTTTTTCCGTGAACCCGCGCCCAAGCGCATCGTGGCCTTTCGGCCGTTCGATGTGCCTGATCAGTACAGTATAACCCAGGTCCGGGCGATCGACCAGACGAAAGGCCAAGGTGGTGTTGTTACTTATGAGTATGGTGGGCCTGGGATGACGCGTATTCTTCTTGGATTTCACAGTCGAGTTAATCAGGGTATCGAGTATGCTATCGAGCTCTATGGCAAATTGTACAAAAATTAGTAATTTCATACACACAGAAAAGGATTAAGTACTTGTGATTGAGTCTTTCTTACACATTTTGTACTTGTCATTATTATTATTATTATTATTATTATTATTATTATTATTATAATTATTATTATTATTATTGTATATCTACAATATTTAGTCTCAAAATCTCTCTTCTTTGAATTTGCAAATGCAAAAAAAAGAGTCTCGTTTGACAAACGAGGGTAAAATAATTCTTAATCAAGTCCACGATAAAAATTTATTTTATAGCTTTCATCTACGATATATTTCTATATTCGTTTATATATCATTCATATTATTATACTTATATACACTCTTTTTTCATGTTACAACTATTTTAATTAATTATAATTAGTTAAAATAAATTATAATGTTAAATTATAATCTTATACATGCACGAAAAAATTTCAAGTATTTACACGTTAAATTATTTTTTATTTTCGATATAAACGTTTGTAATCTTTATAAATATCATGATAAGTATTAGTTTTACGTTAAATAGTAAATATACCTATTTTATTATAAATCATAATAATTTTTAAAATTTTCTTGATTTATATCTTTTCAATATTCTAATAAAAAGAATAAAACTAAATATAAGAATTTTTTTCTTGAGATATCGTAATAAGGTTTATTCAAGAAATAAGACGTAATACAAGATTTTTTATACACCTTAATCTAAAAACTGCCATATTCTTTATCATGTTTAAATAAGATATTTTGATAAATAATTATTGGATTCTCAGGACGTATTGTATAAGTTTGAATGACTTGAAAATGCAGCAAAGAAATTAAAATAAAACACTGCCTCTTTTCCTCTAATATATCATCAATTCTTTACTTACACATTAATTTTATATAGCATATATTTTAAAAATGTATCGAGTAAAATATGTAACTTAAGCAGAAACATTACAAATTATTTTTGTAATATTAAAAAATCGTTTTTCATTATTTATAATTGTTATAATGATAAAAAATTCTCCATTTTCATGTTCCACCGAATGCCGTCTAACATATATTTTGTTCAAAAACAAAATATTGATTCTTTTATGTTAAAATCACCAAAAACTAGTTTTCTAAAAACTTAAAAAAAAAAAAAATACTGAAAACTTTTTTCTAAAAATCTTGATAAAAAAGAAATATAAACCACTCCGTGTTAGTGAGAATGGATCAATTAGAAAACATTTTTTACGGGGTCAAAAATGATGCCTGATAAAAAAACATAATGTTTAACACAATTTTTTCGTCTCTCAAAGCATATATATTATTTTTTCTCAAAATTACCTATCATAAACTTTTACCTAGTAACCTCGTGTTAACATTAAGCATCATTTTCAATGGTAGTATAAAAATAAATTTGTAATTATCGTTATCTTATCGACTTACTTTTACCTTAACGAGTACTAAATACCAAGACAAAAAGTTTTGTTTGTTTCAATAAAAAATATTAAAGTGCTTGAGATCATCGAGCGAATTCGGCAATTCGGAAAAATTGCTTGTACTTATTAATAATTCATGGTCTAAAACTGTTCTTGGAAAAAGGGATTAAGATTTATTAATAAGATCAAAAAAGTTTAAATAAATAAAAGGTAGAAAAACGATACTTGTTCATTAAATTTACTCCCTCGACACATTTGGCACTGTATTAACAGTTACTTTTTACAGGCATTAGATATAGAAACGGAAAGGTGAAGAGGAGAAAGAGGATGAGAAGGGACAGGAGAACAAAAAGTTTTGTCGCTTTTACGGATAAACTGAAGAGACTATTTGTGTATTCTTTCAAGACTTGATCCAAGATTTCAATTTTTTTTTTAACGACAGACGTGAGTTACGATCTAAAAGTCTTTTTAAGACTTTTTTTGCATTTCTCGAGCGAGACAAAAAAAATTCATTCCTGCTTCAACCAAACCATTTCGTTCGATCTATACGTCTTAATTTAGATTTGCTCGCCCTTTTAGACGTAATAAAATAAATAAAAACTATAACTTACTAAATTTGTCTTATAACTGTTCTGCTTAGATTCGATTAATTTAACTTTACTTTACTTAATGAGATTTAATTGAATTTTTTAACGTTTTTAAAATTTAGAAATTTTTAAGTTTTGAACAAATTAAAAATTTTTCCAACTTTTAAAATTTCAAAACTATTCAAAAATTTTTTCTTAATTATTTTTTTTAAATAAAAATTAAAACAAAAATTTGGCAATTTGTATTTTATCTATACGTGATCTCACTATTACTTTGTACATCGATAAATATGACGATTATCACGTCAAACTTGTTGTCCGATTTTTATCGGATTAGATGTAGGTACAAATAATTAACAGTTCATACGAAAAGAAGATGGAAATATGAGTGCTCAGGTAGAGACATAACAAGTAAGTCGCAGTATTTAGAAATTAACATTTTGCTATGCATTAACTATACCAATTTTGAAGCGTTTCAAAGAAAAAGGTGAAATTTTAATTCGATTGTTACCGTGTAAAAGTAAACAAAAGAAAGTTTGCTGCTTGAGAAAAGCAGGGATTGTGTGCCAGCACGCACCTATATCGCTATTCGCATTTAGGTATAAGAGCGAGGAGCGAGATCAGCCACGACAAGCAGTAAAGTGGACCATAACGTTTATTTATGTGGCTGCTTAGTACCACTATACATGTCGCTGCTATTGTTATTGCTATACTGCTGCTGCTACTGCTGCTATGGATGTTGCCCTGTAGCACGAGCGCAAGACTTTTTTTTCAAACAGACCCCTTTTTCTCGAGGTCCACACATGCATTATGCGTGTTTATAGACTGCTGCTGCTGGAGCACGCGTAATCAAGAAACGGGAGTAGGGGGATGGGGGAGAAGAGCAAAGGGAAGAGAGAAGCCAAGCATGTATTCAGAGCATTAGTTAGCACAGGGAGAGGAAGTAAAAAAGAAAAAGAATAAAGAAAGCGAGTTTAGGGGAAAAAAAAGAGAGAGAGAGATAGAGGATGGGGGGGGGGTATAAAGAAAGTCAAGGTGCGTTGCGGTTTTATTTTCGCCGATGTTTCGGTTCATTCAAAAACCTTTGACCACTTTGAAGGAAACAAGCCAGTTTTGTACTTTTTCTGGACAAATTTTGTCATCTAAAAAATAATTGAAAGAGGATTCAAATGAAAATTAAAGTGATAGTAATATGCTTTGATTTGGATTTTAAAGCGAATAATAATATTTATTTGAACTAAAGCTACAGGGGAATAAAGTATAAAAAAAACACAATTAATTATTATCAAAATTTACAATTTTTTCTACTTTATTCCTGTGCTACTTAGGTTCTAATTAATATTGTCAGTCACTTAAATTGAAACATTTTTTTAAAACTCAACATTACAGTTTATGGCTTATCCGTCTAAGATTTACACGATCTGTTGACAGTTTAAAAAACTATCAATTTCTCAAATGTTTAATGATTTATTAAATTTTTTGTTTTTCTTAACTTCCGGGCTGTTATAAAAAACAAGCAATATGGTAGTTATCGTTTTTTAACACTATTATGATAATGCATAAAAAACAATAAAACATGCTAAAAAAGTATAGAACCCTCTTAAATATATGTAAATTTATTCCAAACGTTGAATTGATTTAATAAAACATTAGTTATATTGAGTATAAGGTTTATAAACTTTATAGAAAAGTTTATTTAAACTTTGCCCAAATCTTGTATAAACTTGGTCAAATTTTTTAACACGTTCATTTAACCTTTTGCCAAATTTGAGACCACGTTGAGACATAATTTCGTAAAGTTTATCGGTGAAACCTAAAGTTTGACAAAACTTAGAACAAACCTTAAAATTTTTATACGGGTTCTTTGACTTTACCCACTACCGCACAAGTTTTTCTTTTAAAATTAAAAAAAGAGCTTTAATTTAAAAATAATGTGCCATACTTTAGTGATTATTGGTTTGATACATTAGATATTTAAAGCTGAAGTCTTATACATACTTATTTTTATTATCCTATTATCTTCCAAACTACAAAGTTCTTGCAAACCATAGCCCAATCTAATTTATTAGAATTTCCTGTTCACGTGAACAGCACCATGTATAATATATATGTGTGCAAGCATTGGAAAGCGAAGAAAAAGAGATAGATATTACAAGAGATAGAGAAACAGAAGGGGAGTGGGAGGGGGGAGAAGAACGAGGGAGGAGGTGGGGGGGGGGGGAGAAAAAGAGAAAAAAAGAGACGTGGAATAGTCGTTCGAGAGTTCCGCGAATTCCGCGTAATCGATTCCGTCAATGTCGCGGGACCACCCGTAAGGACCTAATAAATAAATAATACGTTTGCTTAAAAAGGAGCCTCTCTCGCGACCCCCCTTCCCTTCCCACGAGACAGAGAAGAACGGGAGAAAAGAGTAGCAAGCTACTCAGTATAAGCAGAGTAAGGCAAAGACAGGGAAGGTAAGGAGTGGTATATAGGAAGGTATCAGGAGAGAAAAAAGACCTGCGTGGTGACTTGGATATACAGTCTCATGTGTACTTATACGTGCTACTTTTGCAATGAGCTACTTGTGGATTGCAGCTAATACACACAAAGCAAGAAATGGAAAGATAAAGTGACAGAGTTTTCGAGGGGCCACTCACGCGCGAAAAAGTCAGTAAAAATCTTCAAAATTTAGGAAAGTCACAAAAAAGTCAGAAAAGTCACAAGAAAGTCAGAAAAGTCACAAAAAATTACAAAAAAAGAAAAAAAAATCTCTATGTGATTTTCAAGTGCGTAGCCCCTCCCAGAGTTTTAGTCAGATCACTGTGGTAATTAGTGCGAAGACTTGTATCTTGGTGATTTAGCAAAAATAGTATTATAAGTCTTATTCTGTTATACGCAAGTTCGACAAACAGAAAATAATTCTCATCATTTCATATCGGTTAATAATAATGGCTTTGTTATTGACTCGTAAATATAACACAATATAGGAATTATAAGTAAAAAAAATTCAAGACCCCCTCTTGGTAGTGACATTTGAAGAACTTGCTTTAGTCGTGCAGTAAAATTTAATCTCGGTAATAATACTCTTCTTATGGTATATAATTAAGTTTAGACTGTTAAATAACTAGATACCATTCATCTAGATTTTGTAAAAAACAAGAGAAAAATCTTCATAGTGTGCATAACATGGAATGTTTACATGTTTATCAATGCATGCTATAGTTAATTGTTTTTATTTTCTAAATTAAAGTTTTAGGTTTCTAATATAGAGTATAGCCGTTCTGTAACGGATTGTTCCAATTAACAAAATTTTTAAAAATTTGATATAATATTCGAAAAGAGCGACCCAGAAAACCACAAAAACATATGAAACTCAAAAAATAGAAATTTTTTCAAAAAGCACTCAAATAAGGTACATTTTTTATTAAAAACACCCTTAACAATGTCCAATTAATGAAATTTTTATGTAATATTCGTAAAAAGCGACCCAGAAAACCATGGAAACGATATCAAACTCAAAAAATTGAATAAATTTGTTAAAAAAACATTTAAATAAGGGTCTTGGACAAACTTGATAAATAAAAATTAATACTGAAGTATAAATTATATAATAATTAATAAAAAAACATTAAATAAACTCTAAAACATCTTTTTGCCTTTAAAAAACATACATTTTTCATGAAAAACATCCTTAATAAGGTCCAATCACTCTCAAAATTTAATCAGTTCTTATAAGTAACATATAACTAATATGTGTGCAAAATTTCAAGTGAATATCTTGATTCCTTCGAAAGTTATCGCGTCACGCAAAATCGCCACGTACATACATACACACACACACACACACACACACACACACACACACACACACAC
>JAPYZE010000579.1:0-60619 GCA_030522805.1 Leptomastidea abnormis
TATATATATATATATATATATATATATATATATATATATATATATATACGTATGTTACTTTTACTTTTAATTCGTTTTAACTCGTAGAAGTATTGCCTTTTTTAAACTTTTATTTTACTAGAGTTATTTTATAGGAATTTCATTTTGTGCGAAACGTGTACTTTTCAGAAACTATTACTTTTTTTTCCAATGCTCGTATTTATTTTTTTCTTTTTTTTATTCTCGTAAAAATTACCTGTCAATAATTGTTAAATATTTGCTGTAACTTTTATTGTTACGACGAAGTACTTGGAACGTGATATTATTGAGCAATAACTTACTCGTCTTCGCTTTGATTCTATTCGTCGTGGCAGAAGAAAGAAAGAAAGTTAGAAATAATTTTAAAAATACTTCGAGTAATGTCTCATTAAAATTTATTTCTATTCATTTTCGATGAAATCTTTGATAGTTATGATCATATATTATATTCACTTAAAATATTATAAGAATAATTATTTTTATGAATAACTACCACTCAATTTTTTTTTTACTATAAAAATAAACTTTATTAATATTACAATTCTAGCAGTCCATGCTTAATAAATAAACCCTCCATTCCCTTTAAACGTATAAAAATCATTTGCGATTCGTAAATAAAAATAGCATCATAAAATCTTTAAACCCAGCAATAACAAAGCTTCGCTTAAAATCTGAAGTTGACCATCTGACACACTAATTTAATCCCATCGCGATTAAACTCAGATCCTTAAAAAATGAAATCTACCAAGATCGTATATCGATATTCACTACCAACATAAAAAAAGAAAGCATCAACCCTTCTACTTATACTAAGTCAGTGACTTGCATAGAAAATGCAATATCGACTTCTTGAAAGTTCATCTCTAATTAGTGGTGCGTTAATTCGTCCTCATTACGAAACGCGAACTTTCTTCGTTACGCCAGCTTCCTCTTTTACTCTCTCTCTCTCTCTCTCTTCTCTTTTTTTACACTCGTAACTCTTTGTCTCTCGTACCGCGAAATAGCTCACGCCACGATAATTAATGGCAACGCATCGATTTTTAAGGCAACTCAGCTGATGGTGCTAGCTCATTCTCCGGGTTGATTAATTGGGATGACGATAAGTTGGCTTAAGAACTGAACGTGCCTAAAAGTTGAGCTTGGGATAAAACGAAAGAGTTGACTGATTTTAAACGAAATACATCTTCACCTTTAAAAATAAATGAATATTTATGATAATTGTTAGGTGATAATAGTGGTTTGTAAAGCTTGTAATTAAAAGGCTAAATACTCGTGTTTCACTAATATTCAATTCATTTAAAATGTTCTGAATAGAAAATCAAGTGAAATGTCGAGAGTAGAAGAGGGTCTATACACTGTCAGTTGAATACATATTTTGTTTGAGCATATTTGCAAATATAATTTAATTAACTTGTTCGGTAAATTAACAATACATATATATATATATACACATAGACAGACGCAACGAGTTTATACAATGCTTACGCGCAGATTGTAGTTCCTGTGTGCCAATAATAACTTTGGAAACTCTCCTGCTGCTAACGTAAAGTTATGTAGTATGTACGAGAGAAATGACAGGTTATATATTGTAAAATGATGTACATGTCAAAGTGTTACATGTGTATTTGTATACTTATTTAAATAACCATATTTATTTTTATTTTATTTATTGAATATTTTCTCGTATACTTGAAAATTTCAGTTTGAAAGTGAAGTTTGGCAAAGGCATGTGAAAGCATGAAAGTAAGATCCATTCGTAGAAGAAAGAAAAGAAAAATCTAAATTAAAAAACTTTTCGAATACGTAAAAAATTTTATTCAACCTTTTTTTTCCTTTCACACTGAACAAAAGAAAAGTGTAAAGTAAAAAAAAAAACAAAAAAAATTTTTTCATTACTCTTCTAAGCAAAGGAAACTCTTTCGAAAAACAGACATCCCTAGTAGTATATCTCTAGAAATGTATTCCAAGAGAGCAACGTCTACATAATAATCGTCACCCAGACAAAATTTCTATTTACCAAGAGCCAAGTAATAGGAAAGAGCAGCAACTCTTTAGACTTGTACGAAAAGCAAAAGCTTATGTATGATGTAAATGAGAAACCAAGCGTGGGCTTAATTAAAACGAGGCTAGTTCCTCTGACATGTACATTCAACTAAATACCTTCTTCTATTTCTCTTTTGCAGATGTGGATGTACTCGTTGGGTAGGGCACTGCTGGATACAACGCCACGTGCTACGGCCCTCACTGGTACCGTTTCTGTCTCACCATCCTCGGCGTTGCAGTCGGTCCTTGCTGCGATGACCGAACCGGATCCAAGACGTCGGGCATCACTTATGAATCTTCTTGATGTGAGTATATTTGTATTTCTTTTGCTCTGATGAATTTTTTATGATATAGCAGTTTATTAAGAGTTTTGAAAAACTGAGGAAAATT
Organism: Leptomastidea abnormis; assembly: GCA_030522805.1. Taxonomy (NCBI): domain Eukaryota; kingdom Metazoa; phylum Arthropoda; class Insecta; order Hymenoptera; family Encyrtidae; genus Leptomastidea; species Leptomastidea abnormis. Next base: position 2,452 of record JAPYZE010000579.1, read on the forward strand.
TTGTTGGTCTGACCGTATCCATTCTCTTACTACTGAAATACTGATTTGTGATAGACATTCGTTAACAATTTAGTGATATGCATTAGTTCGGGAAAAGTAGGGAAAAAATTTTTACGGTCCGGCCGTATTCGTCCTGTTACTACTGATTAATCATAACCATTAATTTATAGTTTATTAAAATTTCAATAATTTTAGAAAAATTGTTTGTAATTGAAATTTATAAATTTTCTAAATTAAATCTTAACATAAATTTTATATTTTTTTAGTTTTCTTTTCTCTTGTTAGATTAAACCATTTAGCAGTAATTAGAGAAGCTAGTACTAGTACTTTTTCATTAAACATTAAACATTTTCTAGACTTGATAATTAAAAAAAAAAAAAAAACTGTATGAGATAGGTTAATGACATCTGAAAAGAGGGAATTACGGAATTACCTTGCACACGTCTCTTTCAACATTTTCCCTGCAATGTATACGCTTTTTTAACCAAGGGAAACGTTTAAATTTTTATCATTTACTTAAAATTAAATTTAAAAAGAAAGAGAGTATTACACTGGCTTATCCGGAATAATTAAATTTAAAAAAAAAAGCTCAATTAAAACTGACATAAAAGATGCATGTATACTTAACGTACAACAAACAGTTTATACTTTTTTATAAAAATTAATTTCACATCACTGTACTTTTATAAAGCCAAATTTTATTTATGTATCACACAAAAGTATAAAATCCTTAAGCCCAAAAGAAAAAAAAAATACAGAAAAAAAATCCATTCAGCCATCGTCTAAAAGCGACAGAAATTCAACAGCGAAACTCAGAAGAGAACAACATAACGCTGAACTCGTTTTAACGTAAGAACATCCAAGAACGAGTTCAAACTTTATATATACGAACGAATCCAAGCCAAGTAAAACACGTCCGCTAAGTACTCAAGAAAGGGGTGTAGGCTCTGTATAGCTGAGCTGAGAGCGCGCGAAGACTTTTCCGTGTAAGAGTAGCCTTTCACGGCAAGTGAACATTTTCCAACCCCTCGGCTTTTATTTTTTTTTCTTTTTCTTTTTCTTTTTTTTTTGAAAGCTCACTTTCTTGCACTGCTCTACCTCACTTAGTTGTAAGTACTGTGTAGCATTTGCTCCTCTTTTTCTTTTCTTCTCCATCCAACAACCGTAGCAGTCGTTACGCCACTTGCAAAGCGAATCCTAAATCCGCGACCGCGCGCTCGCTTGCCCGTACTCCTTAATCCGTGTGCAACCCGCTTCGTTATTATACGGCCTAGTAAAATTGAAACCCCAGTTTTAAGGATAGGATATATGCAGGGGTTTATTGTGTGAGCAAACTTTCGTTAAGGGTAAGGAGTAAGAGAGAGAGATAGAAGTATACATAGTACAGTTAAACGAGTTTATCCGTAAACACTTTTATTTGGATTCTTTAACGGCTTGGCTTAATTTGACTTATCTTTTGTTGCAGGCTTTTAAATGAAAAAGTTTTATTAATTTAAGGATCTCCAGTTGCTCGAGAGAATAATATGAATTGTGTATACATATATACTATATACTATAAGTGAAATAGTGGAAAGTTGTTGAGTCGTGAAATTGGGATTCTGAAAATTCATATGATGGTTAGGAGAACTGGCATTTGAATATTATATTATTTTTATAATTAAAATTCATATCTTCTTAAAGTGAAAATAATTAAGAATATGTAATTTGTTATTACAGAAAGCATAAAATTAATGATGATATTTTAGTTACATTTCTGAATTAATTAATTTCGATATCTCAATACTGTCACGAGCAGCTGATGATATAATAATCATCAATTAAATAATTAAAACATTCGTTTATTAACATAAAGAAACATTTTATTTTTTGAACACGTTAAAAATAATATTTACGTCATAAGCATTATATATTTATATAACATACACACAAGGCAAAAATTTATGACTTTTATATACATTTCCGTTTGCTATTTCCCAGTCGACTTTCGTAATCATTGACCTGGAAAGAAAAAAAAAATCTTGAATTCGACATTTTATATTTTTCTCCCCACCGATAACATTCGCACTTATTACAAATAACGTCCTACGTCACAAGCAAATATAAATACATCAAAACAACGTAAAAATTATCAATATTACTATAAAATATATTTTTTTTCTTTTAAACACACCATCTACAAATCTACCAAAAATTAAAACCCTCATCACAAATCAACATACAATTCGATAACCCAGTACATTAAACTCACAAACTTAAACTCAATATCATTTATCTAGATCAATGGCATCCTTAGTATCACAAACATCAAGTTTTCCGTAAAGGAAGTTTAGCATTAAGCTTTTCCCAAGTGCTGTAAGCATTACTTCGAGGCTGTATTTAAAGCGCGGAATTAATTAGCGGTTAAGAGGTATAGGTAGGGTATAGGTAGTAAGGTAGCGGATGCCAGAGAATGACGTCGGATTATTTAGCATCAGTTTTCATGAAGGAGCAGAAGTAGAAGTCAGACTACCAGCCCTCGTCTTCTTATACACCTATACATTATGAACAGCTGCATTTGAGTACTTACAGTAGTCGAAATCAGCCCTATACTAATACTAACACATTCTGTATATACCAACATCTTGGCGACGATCCTTTCTCGGTCACCAACCACTTACATATACAAACACACAGACTTACTGAATAATAAAGCGATCTTAGTATAGGCATAGACTTACCTATCTATTTCGCTAAGGTGAATGCGCAAGGATTAGTGTAAGGAGAGATGCGCGTGAGAGTGTCTCTTTCGCGATGAGCTTTCGTATAAGAGATACTGTGTGTATACGTATAATATATGTGTATGTGTATATAGACAGTAAAATGAGGATTGCCATGTGGTTTTGTTTTGTGTGGAAGGATGCTTGTTTCAGAAGCAGTAGTAGCAGCAGCCTCCCTCAAGATAATGTAGTAGTCTCTGCATTAGAGATGCTTTTGCCAGGAAAGGTAATTGAACATTGTCCCGAAACAATAGAGGAAGAGAAAAGAGAGAGAGAGATGGATCTTTCTCATTGCGAGGTAAATGAAACAGCGGGTGGAGATGAGATATGTTATTTTTTCATTCTTTTTTTTTTGTTTGTGTACCAATAAAGCAATCATTAATTTTGCCAAGAAGTGATGAAGTGTACATCTCGTGTAAAATTCTTTTGAATTCCATAGTGTAGTCCTATAAATTTTATGGAACAATGAGAAGGTGCCAAAAGAGAGAAAGAGTAAACTAGCCTGCTACTGACACGTACAGCAAGATCGAGCATTAATTTTCAGAAAAGAGAGATGAAGAGAGTGAGAGAGAGAGAGAGGCATATATATACAGTCATTTGGTGCAAGCTTGCATTTGAAGACGTGAGTGAAATGAGAACTACTAGCGTTATAGCTTTCTCGTATATAAGCAAATATATTCTCTCTTTCTCTCTTGTGTGAGCTGCTTGGCTAAAGCAAACTCAACAGACTTGCAACAGAAGTGCGTATAGTAGGATGAATAAGTCGGAAGCGTATAAGGATCTTATGAAGTAGAGCTTCTACTTACTAAAAGCATTCCTTGATTTACGAATGATGACACCACCGCAGACTAAGGATACACGTGTGTATGTATACGTATGTATGTGTGTGAAATGAAAGATGTAGCAATTAGATGCGATTCATAAACTCCTACAACTACTAGTCTTACGTGATGTATAAGTGAATGTATGTTGGTGAGAGTGAATATAGTGTGTGATAAGAAAACCACAGAGAGAGATAATTATATATTCCGAACGTTGACTTGATTTGTGATTATACGACTTGGATGCTGGGAAAAAAAATGATCGATCCTATAAATATAAAGTCTATAGTGCGAATTTTCCACGGTATGTAATATATATAAGGCTTATTATTTGGATGCGGATGAAGAAAGCGGAAGGAAAGCGAATGTGTTTTGTGTGTACACCGACAAATGGGCGTTGCTTGCTCTTGATATTGCTTAAGTATAGAAAAAATTCTCAGTGGTAAATTATATGGAGTGGCTTTTCACTTGATAATTAATTTGGTATATTCTTTGATATAAGAGACAAATAATTAGTGAGTAAAAAAAAAGAATTATGGATTTTTGTCTTTTATATTATATTATTATTTTATAATAATAAAAAAATTGGATGAATGACCTAATAATTTGATACTTACTTTATAAACGTAATTTTTAAAATTTAATTTTTACATAAACCACAATTTATCAGAATTCAATTCAATTTCCAATCATAAGTCCCATCGTCATTTATCAGATAATAGCCTTTATCATACCAAGAAATTAATTCACGTTTATAAACAACATAAACCGAGATATATATCATCCAGCAATAGACAAACTATACAAACCACATAAACCAATGACAAATATACATATATACGATTCCAATCCAAATCTATCTTTCTATATAATACTTCCCTTCTCTCTTCTCCTCCTAGTACATAACTATCTTTGCGATTATATACATATCTCTACCAGCCCAAATATCCTCGAATAGCAGCAAGCGATCGAGATCGTATTACCGATCAACGATACGAACGTTATTTCAAATCACCAATAACCGTGTATACGTATTTCAGCCGCTAATCAAAGCTGACTCTTCCTCTCCTCTCACTCTGCGTTTATATTGCAATCGGTCGCAATAAGCGGAGTACTTGTGTGTGGTCGAATCGCATAATATTTCAGATATATATCAAATCAAACCCTATAAACACGAATTTTAGAGAGAGAGAGAGAGAGAGTTTGTAATCACATAAATCTAACTGTTTCATCTCTCTCTCATTCGCGAATATAATTCAAACACATGCACATGTAGTATATATATCCACGCATCATAAAGCAATATAAAGTTAAGCTTTATGTGTCACGCTTTCCAACCTCAATACAGAGATATTTTGAGCGACAAGTATTTCGTTGAGGTTTCATTCGCAACCCTGTAACACTCTGTTTCCCCAACTTTTTTTTTAAAAAAAAACCCTCTCTTTTTTTCTCGTGCCAAGCCTCATTTTCCACGACTCGTTTTTTCCATCAAGCTTCAAAATCCCTAAAAGTAGAAACTTGCGAGACAGAGGCGCGAAACTTTCAAGCTCTACGTGTCTCCCTCTTCCCTATACTCTTTTTTTTATCTCTCTGCGTATTTCTGTGCTTATATGCAACAACAGCACTCACAATGTACATATTTATACGAATGACACTCGATGCTTCCTCCTGTTATGTCTTTCCTTCATCCGTTTGATTTTTTGACACGGAAACGTATCCACTCTATTTCCATTCTACTCTATCTCTCCCTCTTTCTCTCTTAGCTTTCTTTTATACGTGACCTCGTATTTCGTCGTCGTGTATTTTTAACACCCCTTTCCCTTTTTTTTTTGTTCTACAGACGAATTTTTTGTTTGTTGGTACTGTCTAAGATGTGTCTCTCTCTCTGTTCGTACATAAAGCTTGCACGAACTAGATATATAAAGCTTTTCCCAGAGAGAGAGGCTTTAGCTTCTCTTTCACCACCGATAAAGATGTAAATGCGACCGCATAAACGAGGATCGGGCGTGGCCTTGTTTTGCTTCCGCACATATAGGAGTACGCTTTTAAAGCGTTGAGAACAGCAGAGAAGCTCGCGCGTTCGCGTTTACGCATATAAACAGAATTTTAGGGGGGGGGGGTGGAGAAAGGGAAGTATTGCGCGAGGGGTTAAAACGAGTGGAAAGGGTGTAAATTGGTATAGGGCACGTTTAATGCGTGTATATATATATAACGTAGTTGACTATGCCTCTTGAATTTTCATCGGAGTAAGTGAGGATCCCTGTTATATATCCATCTCCTCTTGTAAAACTATACACCTATAACGGAATTCCATTATCTTTAACTGGCTGTATGGTGCGTTTGATCGAATAATATCGATTTAAAAGGTTTTTTTAAATATACGCTTGAATTCATTTTTTTTTATTTATTCGTTTTTGTTTTCTAATTGATTGGATGCGACATTTTTATTGGTTTGTTTGTTTTTTTTGTCTTTTTTTTTTTTAATTTAACAAGAGTGAAATACTGTATTTTAAAGGTATAATACATTTTTTGAAAATAAAAATTGAAAGTGAAACGTGAATTGTTTATAGTAGAAGCTTGACGTGATTATCAAAAATTTACATAATATGAAATATAAAATAGAGTTTCATGTACACATTGTGGCTTTTGAGAAAAGAACTTAAATATTTAAAATATGGTATGGCAAGCTTGCAAGTCAAATATTTTCAGTTAGACATCTGTAGATATGCACATAGTTTATGATGAAGAGAAAAAAATGTGTGGTATTAAAAAAAAAAAAAAATTAAAATCATGCTTGACATGTAAATTTTATCTTTGTATGTGAAAAACATTTTTCGGATATTTGAACAATATTTTGATAGATATCGAATAAACCATCTCATTTGTTTCACAAGTTATAAATTTTATAAAAACATAGAAAAATCTACGTTTAATTATTAACATCTTATTTTTAACAAATCTAATTTATTAAAAGAAAAAATTTTCAAAACAATCGTCTATAACTACAATATAAATCATTAAAATTATCAATAAAACGTTTCGTTGTTCAAACAACCACTTTTATATAAAACAATAAAAGTTACATTTACATCACAACATAACCGCGATCACTTTGCAAATAAAAAAAAAGTCATACATTTGTTTTTATGAACGCCACAAAAATAGCCAACTCCTGAAAAAAAAGGGGGGAGAAAACACGAGCTACAATAAAAATAACAAAAATAAAAGAGAAATAAAAACACTCTAACGCCCAACAAACTAAGAATCAAAAGAAATAAAGAAAGAAAGAGCAGCCAACGGTCTCAACACACCATTACAAAAAAAAAGAGCGACCCTTCCATCAAATTACAGCCCTACCACATAGGTATATACCTATATCACATTTCGCGCTTACACGTGCCAATACATAGCAGCAGTAACAGTAGCAGGAACATAAAGTGACTCCCGCAGTAACTCGGTCTCGCATCACGTAAGACGAAGGACTATAGGTATAGTATACGAAAGGCATGCGGCGCTTAAGGGGAAGAACACTTATATATATAAGGTACACGCGTGGCAGCTGTCGAGTGTGTATGCTAAGACTAATACGCACATATGTGATATCCTCACGTTCAACCCATATCTTCCGGGTTATTGGCAACCTGTGGCGACTATTCGATGCATTTATTCGATGCAACGCATATCTTCATTTTTTTCTTTTTTACTGGCTTCTACGTTTGCATCGTGAGGTATTTTCTTTCTATGCAAGCAGTAGACGTATATGAACGTTTGCTTTCTGCTAGGAGAGAAGTAAAAATGTGCTATACCTATGGTTGCGTGTGGGGTTTGAGAAGGAGGAATTGAATTTTTTCGCTGGCTGATCAATTTCGATCGTACGTGGTTGTGGTAGCAATGGGTTTAGCTGGGACGTTTGATGTCGTTACTATATCTGGGGGGTGGAGTTGTTTGAGTATTGGTAATAATTTAGTGAAATGGTAGAGATGAGAAAAGCTGATGTTTATTTGATGATGATTAAAAATATTTATTTTTAGAATTTTATGGAATTTAGAAAATTTTTTAATGATGATTAATTAAAGGTTTATATAATATAAAAGTTTTTTTTAGCCATTAAGAAGTTGAAAATGTAATTTGTAATTATACTTACTACGTACATAGTATGTATAAATAGAATATTATTTGTGAAAGTGGCAAATATAGTTTTTGAACTTTTTAACATGATACGATATAACAATGCTTAAAAAACTTTTCTTAACTTTTTACAAAAGTAAAAAAAAAAAAAAGAAAATAAAAGAAAGATTAATGTTCTTTTTCACTTGGTAAAGATATGAAAAAAGCTTATTGCACTTTCTTGAATTCATGAAACGTATTTCCTTGTGCCCTTAAAATTCCATAATTCAAAAGGTTTCTCAGGTCATTTAGACACTATTTTTCTACTATTTATATCATTTTTATTAATAAAGTATAAAGACCTGGATGGAAATACCTTAACGTTTTTCATTAATGAAAAAGTTTTTCCCTAAAATTTATATAAAGAAAAAAAAATTTAGCATAACTATAATTTATATTAATCTATTAAAATACTATTATCTTCTTCCACCAAATGAAAAATTAACATTAGAAAATGTAATTTATAAAAACGACCTTTTTAAATTATCCACCACTAACCAAGAGTCAGTCATTCTTTAAGAAACCCTTCTAAAGTCACATTTTTTAAATGCTCACCTTAACATCCCGCATGTAAATCATCGGAAAGAGTCATTAACGACATCCATTTATTACGATCTAACATTGTTCAATTACCAGAGCAAAGCCTCTTTTTTCCCTTGCTCAGCCTAGAAATTATATCAGACACGTTCGAAAAGGTAAGGTAGGCCAGATCTAACTACACATTCACACACATACCCATACAAACCAGTCGATTCATTTAAAACCAGGGACCACGTCGAGTTGCTATCGCAAATTCAGATATAAATTATCAACGGCCGACCTTTATAGGAAATTCTTTTTCCTCTCCTCACCTCCCTCCTCCTCCCCTAGAAAATTTAAACATTCGATTCACGAAGCGGCCTCGACTTCGTGATGTTTTTACCTTCGTACGTGATTGCAATTAATTCAACGTTATATAGAAGAGACTCTCTATGCTTGCGCGTAACTGAGACCGGGTCAACGTTTTGCACGCGATGACGTTCAATTTCTCCTTCTCTCTCTTTCTATCTTTTTTTTTTTACTTCTCTTTTGACTCTTTTACACTGTGCTTGTACGGAAGCACGATAAGCTATTATAGTTTATCACGCGAAAAAGCTCTTTATTAGAAAATACATTTTTTCCCTTTTCTTAAATAATTTATGAATTAACAATTTGAAATTACTTTATAAGTTCAATAATAATTTTTACATCAATTTCCATGTCATTTTTTGTACATAACTGATTACTTTAATTAATTAAAATGAATAATGATTTTTGAATTTAACCGATTACGTTAAATCGCTTGTTAAATCAAGTTGAATAATAAAAAATAAGAGAGAATCGTATTTTAAATACGTCAATGCTCAATGAACGATACGACAAGAAACAAAAAAAAATGTGGGAAGGGGGATCATAAAGCTTTCATATCGATCGCCAGAGAGCAGTTAAAGCTTCAGTCACGCGTGAAAAAGCTCCCTCACACACATACACACTACTTCTACCACTGCGCCAAATGCAGTCCATTGTAAAAGGGTGCCATTAAAAGACCGAATGTAAAAAAGTATTGCATGAAAATTCTAAAGCTTTACGAGTATACAGATATATATTATAGGCGTGTGAGGGAATAGCGACAGCTCTGACGCGAAGCCATTTAATTAATCGATTAATCGAAATTCTGATGGCTGTACTGGCGTTAATATCCTTCCACGTGTCCTCCTGTAAATTATCAGCGTGTGATATTATCAGCTACTATGACTGCAGCTATATTATGTGTCGACGCTTAGTGTAATAGCTGTGTGGAGCTTTTTGGGATATGCTACATGTTCATTTTAAACTTTAGAAAACTATAGAGTTGATCCTTTTCTAAGTTTCCTTTCAATGCCCAGTTATCTGGGAGTGCACTATGTAGTTATATGAAATTGGAACGTGGAAAGTTTACGAAGCACTGGAGCTTGCTAAATTTTAATGTGTGTATATATACATTTTTTTTTAATTTGGAAAACTGCTTGTTCTATTTTTAAAACTAAAATATAGAATGTATATCGAGCATTGTTAATTTTTAATATTTTTTGTTTTATGTGTGCAGTTGCTTAGAATTTTTTTATTTGAAAAGTGAAATATAAGAGGCAGTGGAGGTATAAATATTGTAGGAATGTTCTATTTGCAAAAATTGAAATTCAACTCTGAATTGGAAAAATAAATTTTTTGAAAATGAAAAATGAAAATGGGAGAACACGTTTATTAATATGAAACCGATATTATTTTAAAATTTTTTAAAATTAAAAAAGTACTATGCTTGTTTAATTTTTTTTTTTAATAGTAAAAATAATGAATAAATATCGTTTAAAAAAGTCCACATATGCTCAAACTAATAAAATAAAATGAAAGAAAAATCTTTTTAATGTAGAAAAGTTGCAATTAACAGTACTTAAAGGTGTGATGTCTTTTTTTGAAAACCCTTTGAACAATTTTTTTTACTCTAGAACAACCTTATACATTTTTATAAAAAATGACTTTATGGTCTTATTAAAAGTTAATTTTAAATAGGTCGTTTTATTAACAAGAAATTTAATAAAAAAGGTGTCATTAGTTACTTGGTCCATTTATTTCTCATTAAAAATAATCATGTGTGTAATTTTATAATAGTTATAACACGATGTTATGAGCTTTAATCATAATATTTTCTGCTTGAATTATTCTTTTTATTTAAATATTAATAATATTACTTGTAAGTTCAGAAAATTAATTTAAGCTAGCAAATCATTAACTTAAAATAAAAACTAAAATCGTTATTCGCATTTTTTTTTTGTTCTTCGGCTAACAAAGAGCAATGGCATTGTAAAATAAAATAGTGAGAGGAAAAAAAATAAAAATATCTTATCATTGTCTAAAAAGCTTCCAAATAAAGTTAGTTCCACTTCGTAATGGGCAACCTGATTATAAACGTACAGTCTAAAGAAAACAATAGGACTGAGCTTTAGAGCTTACTTTTTTACTCTTCATTATTTATTTTGCCCTTGTCCATCTTTATCTTTTAGATATTCTTTAACAAGTTTTACATTTAAAATATTTATACTTTGCTCTCAATTTTTTTTTATTTACCTTTTGTTCTTAATTAAAATTTATTATTTAGACAATAATTAAAGTACTTTATTTTGTATTCTAAAAAAAAAAACAAAATAAAATAATATCGCTTATACTACTTAAATTTAAAATTAATATTCTTTCATAATATTTGATGTTATTTAATGAAATAAAAAAATTTTCAAACTATATGTTGAATCCTCTTAACGATAAATCATGTTAACGAACTAACAAACTTAAAAAATTATCGACAAATTCAATCCAATCAAATTAACGTTAACAAACATCCTGACCACTACTTTAAAAAAAAAAAAAGAAAAAAAGCTCCACAATAAGAAATACTACTCGTGCAAAATCCAATAGCAATGGTAACAAATCGAATAAAATCCAACATCAATACATTCCCTTACCCCATTCATCCAACAATCTTACTCCACCACTCACTTCCTTCCTACCAAACATTTCGACCTCCATCTAAATTTCCTTTCCTACTTCAATATTGCCAGACTCATTTAACGAAGCATATAGTCTCTAGAAGTTAAAACGGTTTTAACACCGCGCGTGTCTCATAGCAGTCGGAACGTTTAAACCAACGTTCACAGAAGCTACGCTATTATCACGCTTTCTCTCTCTCTCTCTCTCTCTCTCTCTCTCTTTTACTAACCTAACAATGATAAATGCCAAGCACACGAAGGAAAACTCAGAGGAGGGCGCAATTAAACTGTCCGCGAACACACACACACACCCTCGCCATGAGGTGTAGAAATATATGTACGCTCTCGACTTACGAGGGGCAATTTTTCTTTCCTTCCTTTCTTTTCTCGCCTTGCATCTAAGGTATTTTACTCTTTCCACTCTCTTTTCAAATGCGTTGACTATATACCAGACCGAAAATGAACGACCGGGTTCGCGTCTCGTAATTTCCTCTTGAATGCGGTTGCGCTACTTCAGTTCGCGTTAATGTATGCGTAGTAGTAGAAGTAGTAGTAGTAGTAGCTTTCATGCTTGGTTTCTGACTGTCCCTGGAGGGATGAATATCCGAGAGAAAAACGAATGAATAGATGGAATGAGTGGGTGGATGTGTGTGTATGTGTATTTGTTTGTTTGTTTATCGGATGAGAGTTTGGGAAAAGGAGGCCGCAATTGTAGTATAAAAGTATGCGGGTTGTCGTCGTTGATATTCGTGGAGTTTCAGAAGGAGTTGATGCTTCTTTTTCTTTTTCTCATCCGAGTAGATCGAGGGCGAGAGAAATATACTGTCCGATCCGTTCTACAGATACGAGGATGGTAGTTGGAGACAAAAGACTAGCTTTTCCTTTCTCTTCTTCAACTTTTTTTTATCTTCTTTCTTTTTTTTCATTCGTCTCTTCCTGTCTTTCTCCTTAGCCAGTCTCTGTAATTTGAACGCGTTTAATTATCTAGGGAATTTTCGCATGGAAAACGAGGACGATTTTAAAACGAAAAATTTTTTACTTTTGCTCTTTTCATGAATATCTTTTTTTTCTTTTTTTTTTTTTAAGGTTCCTCGAGAGGATAAATTCTATTTTTTTTTTTGTACCTTATTTAAGAGGGCTTATATTAATTGCTACTTATTGCAGTCATTTGAGCGATTTTTAACTTGGCATTTTTATGAAATTGTTGAATGAACATTAAGATAAATGGGTTGAAAATGAACAATTGACATTTTATCTCGGTTAAATTTAAAATTCTGACTTTTTTTATATTATATTATACATCATATAAATTAACTTCTTCACAACTATTACTAATCTTTATATTAAATACTTTCATTATAAAAAAAAAAAAAAAAAAATGAAACAAAAAAAAACCACAAACAACACCGCAAGGCATTATCTCATCATAAAGTCAAATGCAGAAAACGTGTGTGCGTCAACACAATACATCGCGGTCACTGTCACCACGACGCAAAGTACTTTACGAGCCTGCCATATGTGGCTAACCTTCAACGATCCCACTAAGAAAAAAAAGAAAAAATATAAGGTAGAGCTAATACTAAAGTACGATGCAGTACAGGAGTGTAGAATTTTGGCAACATAGTACATAGTAACTTCTTGAATGCACACGTAATGAGTGTCCATTTGCCAAAGCCGACCACTACAACGAACGATATTCTCCTATACGTGAGTCGGATTCGAACGATGCGATTTGTCATCATCTATGTGACTAGTGTGATAGAAGGTAAAAGAGGGAAGAGTAGTAAGTTCCACAAAACATATAGGCACAAGCGAAGGTTACATGCTGGAACATCGATTGAAAGTGGAACGAGCCGAGACGTATAGGGTATATATACATACAACGTTCCTTGGCCAATGGACGTAGCCAACGTACGTATGTCTGTGTGCATGTATGTATGTATGTATGTATATAGATTCGCGTGCTATCCCGTAATGAGCTAATTTGAGAATTATCGATTTCGGTCTGGCTAGTGCCAAGTGACGTGCAGAGAGAGGCTGATGGGATGCAAGCGTATAGCTACGCGTCACGTTTCTCGATGAGATATATGATTATATATATATGTATATGTATATGTATGTCTGGGTGACGATCTACTATTAATCGGCTTTAATTGTTTTAGGATTTGGTTGAATTGTTTGAAAGTTTTGCTGAATTTCTTATTAGATATTTTTTTTATAAAAGAATTAATTTTGATGAATTGTGTTATTATTTATTGATATAAAACTTATTTAATATACAAATCCTATATTATGTACGCAATAGGTAATGACATAATATGTTTAATCATTTGCAAATAGTTGATTCTTTGAATTTCAATCGATAACGCTTGTGGTTGTAGCCATGCGGGATCTTGACGTAATCCTGGATGAACAAGGATTTCTATGTTTGAAAACCGATCATGTTCCCACATCTTTCTCTCTCGCCAATGAGTTTAAGATTTTAATCCTTTAATACTTAGCAAGAAGAAAATTCCTTGCTTTTTGCTTATTTAATTTATACTCTGCATTAAATTAAAAAATATTGAATATCAAATTATTGAATTTGAAAAATTTATAATTAATAATATTTTAATTACAAAATATATAATAATAAAATATTTTTATATAATAATAAGAGCTTAATATTTATTTGTTAAATATTATATAAATTTGATCACGTTATTGTCTGTTAAAAAGCTCATATTTCAATGAATTTTATAATTTAAGATGAGATTTAAAATTGAATGTAAAACATCTAAAGAAAATATTTTAAAATAATTTTAAAAATAGCTTATTCTATATAATAACTAAAATATTAATTGTAAGCATTAATAAGATGAATGTTCATCTATTAAGCGAATACAGAGTTGCAAACTGATGCAACTGATCTATGTAAGAAGATTTAATTGAAACCTAATTAGAAAGTTAATTAAATTTTAGTAGGTATATAACTGCTTATACGGGTAAAGGATTATCTTGATTTTAAATAAATTATATTAAATAGTGATACAAAGATATGTTGTAAAAATAGCTTTAAACTTACATTTTAAACTTGAAATTTTTAAAATCAATCTATTAAATAAAAATTTGAATATAATTTTTTTTTATATTTCATGCATCTTACTTAGCTAATTAAATTAACTTTATCAAAATTTCATTTTTAATAAACTCAATCTTTCAAGTCAATTCTATCATAATTTTATCGACAAAAACCCTCAAAAACTATTTTCCACAGCTTCGATTTCCAAACTCTTAAATACACATCTATACACAGCAAACCCTTAAATTACCTACAACTACATGAAAACGCTATAATCTATACAACCTTGGCATCTCGGAACTTTCAAACAATCGAGAAGCATAGCGCATCGCACTCGATATGCCAACGTCGTCAACAGACCTCCTACACCTCAATCATCATTTCTGAAAGCTACTTAATGAAATTTCCAAGATATAATACCAATTCATTTGAAAATCTGTTAATCAGTGCTTGCGCGTACTTGACACACATCTTCGATGTAAAAGACCCTTATTCATTTATTCAAACTAGATATCAAAGACACTTGATGTCTATAGCAAATATACACATACACACATCTTTCCATTCTCAAATCCATAAACTAATTAAAATCATCTCTCTTCTACATATGAATCTCGTGTCTCTTTTGTTAACAGGTGATATCCGAGTACTGTCGTACGAGGTTGCAGTCCCGACCATTCACCCACATAGTCATGGACATGTACAGGGAAGTAGTGAGGTCGACACAGTACGCGGCTCGCAAGCGAGTGGTATTGCAATCGATGCGCAGCTTACCTTCGACTCCCTCTCAACAACAGCAGCAGCAGCAACCACTACCACCACCACAGCAGAAGCAGCAGACACTACCACTATCATCACCACCACCACCATCAGTACAACCACAGCAGCTTACATACGGACTAAGCTCCGTCCCGGCGCGTCAGAATCCTCCCCCGACACAACAGATATCCCAACAGCCACAGCTGCTGCTGCAGCAGCAGCAACCGAGACATCGCGTCAAAGGTGCGCTTTTCCGCGCGCAGTCTCGAAATTCCAGGTCTCAGCCGAATTTGTTAAGTATGTCGGAGGACAAGTATTATGCTGCTGTGGCTGCTAGAACTACGACAACCACTACGGCTGATGGTTATGAGTATCACGTTGTCGATGCACGTAATCTTCATCAGCGTACTAACTCGCAGCCTGATTGTTGTATAGGTGAGTGGATGGGTACGTTGTTGAGTTAATTTTATATATTATGTGTGTGTACTTGAGCTTTGTGAAAATCAACAGCTTTCTATATAGTAGTCTTGTAGCTTTTGATAAGAGATGAGGTAAAGAGAAAGAGAATTTCGGGTATGCTTCTTCGAATGAAAGCTTTAAAGCACAGTTTGCAAGCTTGGGGAGAGGACTAAGGAAGAATGTCTAAAAGACGGATGGTGTGCTTGCGAGAGAGAGAAAGAGAAAGAGAGGGATTTGAGTGAGAGAGAATCTTGGGAATGAGGGCAAATATGCAATTATTGGCCTCATGATTACTACAATCTATTTGAACACTTTGATTTTGACGGCTGGTTGTTACGTCGAAATTTAAATTAATTTCAATTTTGAAATTTTGTTTATTTTTGAATGATGATTATTTTAAAACAAAGTTAATAATTTTAATTGGAGAATTGCTTATTTGTGGTTTTAATATATTAATATACATAGAGTTATATTTTGATAAAATAATTGTCGTTTTAATAAATAGTATTGTATTTACATCGAATTTATAATCACTGTCATAAATAACAAATGCGATACGTCCAATAGGAGAATAGAACTGAATGCCACACGCGAATTTGATATTTGTGTTCATTTATTTGAAATTGAACCATCTCTCATATTAACTATAACGAATCTACATGCCAATAACTGAAATTAAATCTAAATGACATATCAACGATACAATATCGTTTACAACATTAAACATTTAAACTATATTTAACAAACATATATTTTACAAAACATAATAATTGAAACTCAATAGCTTTAATAATGTAACCTGAAACCACACACTACTAATAACTAGCTTTAACATAATCAAAAAAATTTAAATATATGTTTTTAGGCATAAGCAGCACAATACCACAAGCGCGAAGCAGCACAAATCTAGTAGGAATGTCAGGCTGTGGTAGCAGTAGCATAGCAGACGCTCTCATTACCAACAGCTGTAGTCCACAGTACGGCGATCCGATTTACGCGATGCCGGTCAAGCCGTTTCTCAGTTCACAGGACGTACGTAATACCGCACGAGGACAGATTCAGAGACGTGAAATTGTTCGACCACTACCAACCACCATTGGTCGCAGTTACTGTGGTATGAGTAGTAGCAACGTACTAGCAGCTATCCAACAACCACCAGCTGTCTCGAGATGCTTTGAAGGAGCTGGTTTACGTGGGCAGCAGATGTATGCTACTAAGGTAAACTTCATTTGATATGGGGAGAGAGAAGGATTGATCTAAGAGAAATTAGGAGATTGTTTAATGTGTAATAAGAGAAATATTGTGTTAGAGACAATAGTGGGTCTTTGGGGAATGTAATTTAATTGACTTAAAGGGAAAATTGTTACATACTGCAAGCCTTACTTGACTTCATATTTAATTAAATAATGATCGTTGGATATTAAGTTATATGGTTACTTCGTTTAGTGCAATTTAACGTATTACTAAATTTTAGATAATTTATTTAAAATAATTATTAAATCATTTCAAAATTTCATAAAATTAAATTATTTTGTAATTGAATACTTTGAGAAAGTGATGTAGAATTAATTAATTTATTAATACCATTTACATCTTTAATGTGCTGCAATATGCCGAGCTGAATAATTCATTAATAAAAAATTTATGGAATGAGCTTTAAATAAATTAATAATTTCTAATCAATTATTACAATCTCAAATAATCACTTAAATTTTTAAAATAAAATATAATATATATTGAAGAATCCAAAATTCTCCTAAAATTTCACCAAAAACTCGAAAAACAGAGTCCGCATTGAATTTTGCAATCGTACGTAAATCACAGGAGGACCTCTATGCTACGTCAACAAAGAGCCACCCCGGAGCCATTGTCTTGCAGCGTCAGCATTCTAGCCCGCAATTTCCCTCGAGTCGCTCGAGTGCTGGTAATCAAGAGCAGCAAAAACGTTGGGAATTCGCGAACGGTCTACCGGATAGCCGAGCAAATCAGGCCCTCAACAGTAGCACAAACAGTAACAGCATCATCATCGGCAGCAACAACAACACTAATAATAATAACATTATCAACAACAACAACAACAATAACAACAGTAACAACACAACAACAACAAGCGAGTCACGCCAACAGACGGAACAGATACCGAAATCCGAAGCGAGGCTACCCTACGTGCCTAGAGGACCACCACCTCCGAAACCACCAAGGATAAACACGAGTCTTAAGAAGGCCCAGGCAGCTCAGGCAGCTCTTGAGGCTAACAATCCACAAAGGTAAGAGAGAGAGAGAGAACATGTTATACTATACATATATAGATCTATTGTCTTATGGCGCTTCTATCAAGACGTTATATGTATTATGCGGGTGGCTTGTATACTCCGAGCAAAGTACTGTGAAAAGATTTTCAAGGGTATTATGTGGGTTTTGGCTATATATATAGGACATTCGATCGATGTTGATGCATTGCTGAAGTTTGAAACTTCTTAGAATGGATTATTTAAATGAAATTTACATATTATGGAATTTGAAAATTGAATATATAAAATTTTGAAAAGATATTTCAAAGTTATTTGAAAGTTTGTTATATAATTTTAGCGAATGATAAAAGTTTATTTGTTTACTGTTTCGTCAATTGGAATATATTGAGAGAATTTTGTTTTTACTTGAGTTAAATGTATAAAATAGATCGATTTGAGTAATTACTTGAAAACTTTGTTATTTAAAAATAATTTATCTTTTTTTTCTAACTTACCTTCTTACAAATGTTTTATGAGTTAAAAAACTTTGTTTTAATTTCAACTTAACTAGTTAATTTTAACTTCAATTAAGTAATTAACATCTTGTACTCCTTTTTATTATTTAATTAACAAGTCTAATATTTATTTACATCTACATTTTCAACTCCAAGTGAATCAATTTTCTTTCTGAATTTAAAAAAGGCTGCGGGTGCGAGCTCGTATTTTTCTGCATTTGGCAGCACAAAAAAAAGAAGAAGAAAAAAAACGACAAAAGAATGAATGGAGCTTCAGCGCTTTGGTGTGAAAAGGGCGATGAGAGCAAGACCTTAAAAAGACAAGAGCTTGCACGATAGTATGAGAGACGTTAGCTAGTTTCATACTTCACGAGGACAGTTCATTAATATTGTGGAATATTAGTTTTTACGATGCTAACCTTTGCAGTATTTTTTAACTCTGAAGTTTATGGACTTTTTTCAAAAATATATATGTAAATTTATAAAAATATAATATGAATTACAAATATTAATATTTATTAAAAAAATTTAGAGGTATTAAAATGAGTATAATACGATGCTTATAAATCGCCATTTTATCTTAGACTTAAATCATATTAATGATAAAGAAAAGTTTTGGCAAACTTTACTAGTTTTCTTGTCAGTTTTTCTTTACCTTATGAAAATTTTTTAGTTGATACTACAAGAATAGAACAAGTATATAAAGTCGTAATTCAGTGCTAATGGAAAAACTTTAGGTAATCGAGCATTATTTTAAAATATATCTCTTGTCTGTTTCTAACAGGGATGTAAAAAATGGACCGAGAGCACGAAGAGGCCAAGCAGTTCAAAGAGCTCCATCACGTCTTTATAGAGCTGTAAATGGTCCGGTGAAGTCTTTTAATAAAACCCAGTGCATCGGACCAGAATTTGTAGTACGGGCAAATCAACCCGTTAAATTATTGACTGTTGGAGATTTTAAAGTGAGTATTAAGCTTTTTTTTATTATAATTAACAGATATTAAAAAACAAATTATTTTCCAATACTTGAGGTATTTAATTATCTGATAAGCTTATATCAGACTTATTTTTAATATACTGCGTTTGCGATTAAATACATATTTTAAAATAAATAATATAATTTGTAAAAAATACTTAAGTGTGTTATTAAAAATAGAAATATTTAAAAAAAAGTTATACTCTTAGATTTTTATTGAAAAATGTTTGATTTTAAGACTAAATACTTTTAAATATCTCACAATTTCTATAAATAATTAAGAGATCTGATATAGTTTAGTGGCTAGAATATCTTACGTTTACCCGCAGGAAATTACAATTTACTTTTTGGTATAAGATTTTTTTATTTAGTGGAATTAATTAATTATAATATTCACAAAATTTAAAAATCAACTATAATTATTCATTTTATCTTAAAAAATAAATCTACATCTAAAATCTAAAAAAGTGTATATTAATAGATTTTAACATTATAAATTATTGATTAAAAAACGTATATTATACAAAAAAAAAATTCCGGTACCGGGAATCGAACCCGAGCCTCCTGGGTGAAAGCCAGGTATCCTAGCCACTAGACCATACCGGATCTTGGGCGCCAAGTCCAAATGAGCAAACATCACACTGGTTTTGTAAAAATCATACAAGCTAAGAAATTTTTCATATAATTATATTAATAAAGATAAAAAATAAATAATATTAAAAATTTTTTATTATAGATGAGTAACATTGGACGCTTGACTGTGATTCTCTTAACTGGTCAAAGACTTGAAGTGACTTGCGATCCGCAAAAAGTGACTGCAGGGGAACTTTTCCAGGTAAATTAAACTTTTATACTTTTAATATTGTCGTCACATACAAAACGCTAATTTGAAATAAATAAACGTCTCTGAAGCCGTATATTTTTTCAATATTTTAATCATTGCACTGTGCGCAACTGGACGTGCTACAAAGCTAATGCGCCATGTTGACATTTAATTAATTCTATCTGTTAGTTTGCTATGTCATATCTCTACATCTGTCGATGGTATTTACAATTCCTCATTTGAGCGTAAATTGGGCTTGTATATGCTGACAGCCAAAATCTTGAAATAACTTAATAAAAAAATTCAGTTTAATAAAACGTACAAGTGCAAAAAAACTAAAAAATTTTAAAATAAAAAAAGATAAAGCTATAAAAGTAAATAATCAAGTTTGTCAAATTCGTTTTGTGAAACGTCTCACTGAGTTAGTAAAAGTAACCGAATGGTAAGGCAAGATAAGCCATTCGATTCAATTTATTGACCGACTTTTTGTCCAAAAGGCTTTTATGATTGAAAACTTACTTGGTTAATCTTCTTTAAACACCTCAATAACTTCATTGTTAAGTGCTAATACCATATCATTCAAACAATTATTTTAAGTAAAGTTTAAATTAGTTAATTCACGTTAGCATAATTAATGTACAGCCATACAAAATATTAACATTCAAAATTTTGTGATTTTCTTAAATGAAATATTTTTTAATTTATTTTTTATATAAAAACACGATATCAAATATACACAATATTTTTAATCATAAAATAATTTTAAATAACTTTAAATATTTTTAATTTTAGCATCCATTTATAAAAAAAATGTTTTTAAATATTAAAAAATTACAGGCAATAGTACAATCGGAAGGTATAGAAGAAAACTTTACTTTGGGCTTGGCGACTCTGTTGGCTGGAGACTTCGCAATATTACCTCCTGATACAAAATTGAATAAAGTCGCACCTCCCGGCTGGTTGAATAGCGGAAAGAGCAAAAGTCCACTTGGACTTCCTACAAGTTTTATGCTTTACTTAAGGCTTCGTTTTTTCCTACCATCGCTTCGAGGAATAAGGTATTCAATTAGCATTTTAATTTTCTTTTGTTTTAATTATAACTATTTTTTAATGTTTTATAAGATAAAATTTTTTTTACAAGATAAATTTTTAAAATCTTTTTTTTTTTTGTATTTTAATAAAATTAAGCATCAAATAAATACGAGATAATCAAATAAATCTTTTTTTAGGACCTGGATTTCAAAGCACTTACTTTATCTACAAATTCGTCGATGTATCTTAGAACAGCAATTAGTCTGTCCCTTATCACAACTGATCAATCTAACTGGACTTGCTCTTCAGGCTGAGTTTGGAAACTACAGTATAAACGTAAGTACATCACTACTATTATACTAAATACTAGTTTTTATTACCGCATTAATCACGTCTGTTACGTACTATTTACGTAGCCATCAGTTGTCTCCTAAGTTCAGAGATTTAAGAAACAAAGTTAAAAATAATTAATTTTCTTGTGCAATAAATTACTTTCAATAAATATTCTTTTACATAAAATATTAAATTTACAAAAAATATATTTTTTATAGTTCTATATTATAAGCAATTTGATTACAAAATAATTTCTTATCGAGTAAAAAAGTTTTATTTTCTTATATGTCTATATTTGTAGTTATAAAAAAATTACATTAATTATTTTTATTGCAAAAATAAAATGCAAAAAGATTCCGGTACCGGGAATCGAACCCGAGCCTCCTGGGTGAGAGCCAGGTATCCTAGCCACTAGACCATACCGGATATAAATTTGCGATCAAATGTGCGAGCAAGCTATGATAAAAAAAATGTTGTTCATTTTATATTAAAGTTATGATTATATTTAATTTTATCATATATAAAAAAAAAGTTACTATGAACCAAAGTTTTTATTTATCATTAAATATTTTTAAAATTAAATATTAATATAAGATTAAATTTATTAAATTACTAATTATTTTTTTAATCATCACAAAATTCATAAAAAAAAATTGATATTTTCAGGAGCATGGCTGTGGTGATTATTTTTTACTGGAACATTACGTGCCGGAATCTCTGATCTTGAATTCCGAAGAACAGCAATATCGTCACCCTGAATTGCCGGATAGTGGTGAAGCTCTACGTAAAAGGTTACAACAAGCGCATCGCGAACGAAGAGGTCTGGATGCTAATAAAGCTGAAGAAATATTTATAACGCATGCTCAGGCGTTACCTGATTATGGAGCTCATTACTACATTGCTACAGCTGACGCTAAGGAACTTGAAAAAATAATTGCACGGCTGAAAAAATTTGCAAGTCAAAATCAACAGCAGGTGAATAATTGCTCAAACAATTATCGTTTAATGTTTGATTAATGCGCTAATGTTATCTTAAAAATTATTTCAGGACGACGAGCAGCAACGCCAACAAGATATCTACATCGAATCAGAAAACATTTACGACATTGATAAATGTTCAGATTACCCTATATACGGGAAAATCGATTTCAATAACTCGGAAACACAAGAACAAAATTTACAAGGTAGTCCTTATACAGATGAACAAAAAATTCTTATGTCAAAAACTCCATCGATTGCAGGAGATAAAAATTGTTCTTCGCCAATGATGACTTCTGACAACAATAAAAATACAAACAACAGTAATAAAAGCACAAGCAAAACGAGCAAATTTAAGAGAAGCGATGCCGACGTGTGGCTAGCTATTCATTCGGAAGGATTAAAAGTCTTTGAGAGGGGAGGCAGACTTCGCGAAAGAATGGAGCTTGCCAAGTTTCAATGGAAGGATATTCAAACGTTAAGTTACGGAAAAAATTATCTAATGGTTTACACGAGGATCAATGGAAAACGTTGCAAGTTTAAGCTGAGAATGGATCATCGAAAGTAAGATATTTAAATGTTAAAAAAATTTTAATCTCGATAAATACTAAAATGTTTATTTTTATTTTAGGAGTTACTATGCTTTTAAATTAACATCGTTACACCATCAATTCTTCTTAAAGCTGCGTACCGAATTGAGTTCATTGCAAGGCTTAGCAAAAGGTAAGAGAATCACTTATCTTATCAGAGTAACTATTCAAATAGTATTTTACTTTCCCGTTATTTTAATCCGTTAATGGACTTACTGTTTATTTTTCCTTAGATTTCGGGGTACCATTGGCAATAGAGCCAAACTCACCTCAGCCCAAAATGAAAGCCGAGAGCGGGAAAACAAAAATTTCAATAGCTGACTCGGTTAAAAAACAACAGCTGTCTAAGTACCCATCAAGGCTTGAAGAGCAACAGAATAAAGAAAATGAGAATCCATTAAAAGAACCGGAGAACGAAAAGCTGTTGGCCAACAACTGTAAGGCAACGGTCGATTCACTTCCTACCACCCCTGAAGAAAACAATGTACTCTACGCTCAAGTGAACACTCGTCTTGAGCCAGAAGGGGAATCTCGTGATACCGAAGACGAGTCGGATCGTGCTTTAATAGTCAATAGAAATGTACTTTCGCAACCTATAATTAATGGCCTTCAAGTACTCGAGCATACGGAAAATGATAGACTTTATAATTATGCGAATATTGGTATTCCATATGCCGATGAAAAAGAAGAATATGTTTATAATATTCCAAAATCTTTTACTGTGAAGGATGTAGATATATTGAATGAGAATATTAAAAATCCTGAGGATTTGTATGCTGCGATTAATAAGGCCGGGCTGCCTAAAAAAAATGACTTTGCAATACCTGATGGAGAACAATGGAAAGAGATTGAAATTAAAAAATATACGGTTCGTGCAAAATATAATTTAATATATCATTTTTTAAATATTTTTTAATCAATTTTTATTGATTTTTTAATATGCTAATGTTATTTATACAATATTATTTTAAAATTAATTATCAATAAATTATTTTAGGGAGTTGTTGAAACCTTGACAGCTTATGGAACAAATCGACAAAACATAAATAGCATCCCTTCAAATATGCCGCGACCTCTCGAAGTTAAAACAGAGAGTAGGTCAATACATGGTAGCCTCGCTCAACGAAATCCCAGTATTACCGACGATTTGGAACTTTTATCTTTAAAATCAGAAACGGCATCGATAAGATCAACGTCTGAAAAATTAGCTAGTTCACCTGTTCCTGAAGCTTATGTCCTGAGTAAGTTCAATATAACAATTAGTTTCAATCAATTTTTCATTTTAATGCATTGAAAAACATAAACTAATGTTTAATGTAACATTAGATGCAGATCTTCGAACAGCCGAGGAAACATTTAGGATACCAGAAGAAACAATGTCGACATCTCTGATAGCAAGATTGGATGAACTTTCATTTGCGGAAGAACGATTATTACGAACGATTAAACTTGAAAGAGGTCACGGGGGTAGTATTGGTCTGCAAGTGACAGAGGGTAACGACGGTGGAGTTTACGTTCAGGCAGTTTCCGTCGGAGGGTCTGCCGATATGGCTGGAAACGTTAATAAAGGTAAGTTTAACTCAATCGGTAAATGCGGTTATTACTGTATAAAGCTAATATAAATGAGGAAAATATAAATATTTGAATTTTTTAAATTTTAGTTAATAAATTGTAAATGAAAAATAAAATATAATTTTATTAATATTTTATACGAATAAAATAAAATTTATCATATCAATACATTTATATTTGTTTTTAGGTGATAGAATTGTTGCTATAAATGGACAAAATTTATTAAATCTTGGCTATGAAGAATCTCTCAAGTTACTACAAAGTTCATCAGAAACAGTAGAACTTGTATTATCACAAGTAGTGCAATTAAACGATGAAGATCAAATTCAAGAGCCTATAGAAAATAATTACTTGCAGTTAGTATGATTAATCAATATATTCACATATATGTATATATTATAAATTAAATTTTTGTTGTTGCATTTTAGGAACTTGAGATATAACATGTCATCAGAAGTAGATCATTCAACTGTCATGACTTCAAAATGGTTACAAAAGACGATAGATGTTGCTTCTGTACAAAATACGTCTAGCGCTTATAGTAGCGCAGCATCTAGTGCTATGGGAAATCACAACGTCAACAGTCTCTATGTTCCGGACGTTGAAGAAACCAATGCAATTAACTCTGCAAGTATGTTAATTAGCTTAGAAGATTTGGATATTAGCAGATCCAGTACTCAACAAGTTTTTATTTAATAACGTAAGTTTTAAAAATTTTAATTTCTTTATCTATTTTATTTTGTTATAAATAATTGACATAAACGTATAACATTTAATTTTATCTTTTTTTACTTGCTAATCTTTTTTACAATCAGTAAGACTTCTGTAAAGTTATAAAGTTAAGCATTAAACGTAAAAGAAAATCAATGAAGAGAATAGAGAAAACGAAAAAGTCTAGATCACTACTTCTTTTAACCGCTAATCAAATTACTTTTATCCGTTTAGTGAAGCCTATCCAATAGATGCAAAACGTTGAGTACTATTTTATATAGCGTTATTTTAGATTTACAAATGGAAAATAAATTAAAAATTTAACATTGTATATTTATTTAAATTTAAATAATTTTCGATAATGATATAAAAAAATCAAGTTTATGTAAATATTTAATATTAATATATTAATATAACATTTTCTAATCAAATTCATTCAAGATCAATTTTATTAAAAATTTATTTAACAAAATTATATCTGAAAAAATTATAAACAATAATCTTTTAATTAAAGCAAATTTATAAATTATTAAAATTATAAGTTGATAAAAAAAAAACACTTTCATAACTTGCTATGAAAATCTTTTCGTAACAAAGAAGTAGCGATTTACTCTTGAATAAATACGTCAAAAAAATTTATGTAATGCTTGGTTTGACCTCAAGGGATGAATATTACGTAAAATAATACGTGTTACTCTATTTTAATAACTTGTCGAACGAATTTTCTTTTCAAATATATTTTCTGCCTTTGTTATTGACCGTATAAGATAGAGAGGGATAATAGGTCGAAAGATCACTTGTACGGAATCTTTTCTAGTGTCTCATAGTCAGTCGGCCAACGTACTAGTCTCGCGTTCCCTCGCGCTTAGCTTCGCTTCTCGTCCGGTCTTTTGAAAGTTACACAGTGTTTTTTTTTATTTAAATCCTTTTCTTTGTTTGCCTAGAATTTTTCTTGTTTCTTTGATAACTCAGTGTGTGATAAATTATGCTAAAATGTTAGAATCCTTTAAAATAATATGTGATAAATAAAATGTTTTGACTTAAATAAAATGACCAATGAAAAATTGACATTTTGTGATGCAGATGACGAGTCCCCGCTGCCACCACCAGTACCACCACGTCGTAAGAAATATAAGGTCGAGACAAGATGTTCATCGTCACCCAAAAAAGCGCTTGCAGCAAAACCTCACCGCAAAAACCGATCAGCTCCTTCGCCATCGCCAACTGCACCTCGACGCATCAAAGTTGGAAGAAAAACGCCATCGCCATCTCCAAATTTTTCAAGCTACTCATCTGAGATTTCAGATTCGCAAGTTAATAATAACGAATCACCTTTGATTAATGAATATAATGGTAACAAATATGATTGGTGCAATGAAAATGAAAATAGAAAGGAACCTCAAAAAAGAACGAAGAAAACAAGAGCCAAGTGTTTAGATGTTGATGATTCGAGAAGTAGCCAATCATCCTGTTCACCAATTTCAAAATCTCCTGAACCAAACAAGTATCCGCCTTTATATTTTACGTATGAAGATTTTCAAGCTGTTGTTGATAATTCATCGAGTGACAAGGAAACATCTAGTGAAGATATATTGCAGCAAATAGAAAGAACATCGAAAGAAGTAGAAAAAATTACTGAAGAAATTGGAGAAGTGACAGATAAAGTTGAAAAAATCTCGGAAAAAATTGAAGAAATTTCTGGTCAAGCAGCTTCTCCATTTGTGGAAAATGTTTTATTTGAAAATGTTAGAGAGGAAATTTATTTTCGAGTCACAACAACTAGTCGACCTTTTGAAAAATGTCTTGGTGATTGGAATGTATTGCCTAGTGGTAGTAGTAGTAATGAAAGTGCAGAGGATCAACGAAATGATACGTACGTATTTGAAGATTATATGGATCGAAGTAACAGATTAAATGCAAGACCTGACATCTTAAAATTAAATGAAGGATTAGGTTCGATTAACCAAGATGACAGTGCTTCAACAGAAAATAAAACTGCACGTGTACGTTTCGTTATTGAATCACCAAGCACATCGACACCAGAATTGGATCTTGACGATGATGGTACAAGTTATGGGAATTTTATTGAGAAAACCTTTTTTAACGATAGGAAATCATCGGTACAGTTATATGAAGTTACCGATGAAGAAGTTGAATCAATCAATAGAAAATCATTAAAAATTCATGAAGATGAAACAGGGGCAACAAGTAAGTTGGAATCAAAAACTGTAGATGACGAAGAAAATATATCTGATAGTTTATATGAATTAACAGCAAATCAAATAAATGATTCTTATTCGGAATGGGAAGAGGATGCTGACGTATTTAGTTCAGGAGCTTTTATAGAAGATATTAAAACTGATTTATCAACTAAAAATATTAAAACATGCGAGTCTGAAAAAAAGACGGAAAACAATGATACTGTGGAGTCACAAGAATCAAATTTGAATAAAAATGCAGAAGAAATAAGTGACAAAAGAACAATATTTATCGATTCATCTTGTTATAATTTGTCTGAAGAAGATGAATGGCAATTGTACTTTGAAAAAACTAATACAAATTCAAAGGAACAAATTGATAGCGAACAAAATGCTGTTGACGTAATTGAACTTATAAGGTCACACAATAGTATTACCAAAACTGATGAACGTGATGATACAATTGATGAAGAAGAAAATTTAAATAAAAATAAAGATAGTAAAAATTCTAAAAATAATATCGAAAATGATATTATCATTACAATTGTAGATCCTGAAAAAATACCCGTAATCGAGATATCGTCAGCCGAAGATAAATCAGTGCCTGAAAATGTGCTTCGAAATTCCTTTTTAGAAACTATGTTAAGCAGTAATAATTTGTCACAAAATTCATGGAGTACAGCGAGCGTAAATTGCGAAGTGATAGCTGCCCACCCTAAGCAAGATTTGAGTACTACGCTAGATAACCAGCAGAGCAGTACAGAGCAGCAGCAGCAGCCGTCTCAATTTGTAGCCATAGTCGAGAGTAAAGGAGAAGTGGCGCCAGAAGAGAAGAACGGTTCGAAGATTAAATTAACAGAGTCTGGCGCAAGACCAAAAGTCTTTGTAAGGATCAATGAGGATTCAAGAAATAATAAGAGCGCTGGTGAAGTAAAAACTGACGTGTTGAATGAACTTTTGACTAACTTTAGCTTGATTAAATTAAGGCCGGTCAATACAACTTTAGAGGAATCGGCCTTATCTCAAGATTCGAGTGAAATAAAAAATTGTAGTGGTGATGGTGTTGACAACTCCAATGAAGTTAAGACTGACGATATTCATGAGACTACGCAAGCAAAAGTGGTTTTAGAAATTAATGATAATACAAGTTCGAAAATTGATTCGAATTTGAATTTGTTAACGGAGACGACTGGAAGTAGCAACGTCACAACCGTTAATGAAAATACGAGTGCCATAAGAAATGAAGCTTCGCCTACCAAGCTTAATGATAACGACAATAAAACCACGACACCCGTAGTTATAAGTAAGGACCAATCCCGCGAGGCTGTATTGATAACCCCTGGTAGTGTTAAGAGCTTCGTTAAATACTACGAGATTCAAAGCGAAATCTGTAGTATTGCTAAAATTAAGGATAATCTTTTTAAAAAGCAAAGCGAACGTGCTAAAGAGAAACAGAAAGCAAAGCTGGCAAAGTCTGGCGATAAAAGTAAGAAGACGTCAAAAGGAGGTATACCGAAAATTAAAGATCCTGGAAAAAAGAAGGAAAAGATCAGCTACGATGAATCGAAGAAAATTACGATTTTGGACAAAGCTTCGCCTTTGAATAGTCCGAAATCACCTGTTCTAAAACAATCGTGTTTAAAGAGTCCAAGTCCCAAGTCTGAGAGGAAAAAGAGCGTACAATTTGATAGTGAAGATATAGTCATTGATCCTCCGAAAAAAGAAAAAGATAAAGGAAAAGATAAAGAAAAGCATAAACAAAAAGATGATGATGAAGAAGGAATATTTTCGTCGTTATTGGGTGGAATTAAAACGAAGCTTACAAGAAATAAGTCACCCCAGAAAATGAGTGTTAATGCAAACGAGCATAATGGATTAGCAGTAGATCAACATCGAGTCGAAAATGCTGCCATAATTTGCATTCAGGTTTGTTCAACTATAATTTTCATTGAAAGTCTTCGAAAAAAAAAAGTATTTTTAATCTCAATATTTATTATTTAACAAAAATTTAATAATTTATAATTTTTTATTAAATATTTTTCTTCTTATTTAATTTTAATATCAAATGATTAAATTTAATTAATTTTTCAATATATTTATTTCAGAAATCTCCAGAAGCAAAGGCGGTGGCTTGCTCAGCAATACCAGGTAACAGAAGCTTTCTTCCAAAAACCGAGACCCTGCAAAGCAACCAAACCATTGTATTTTACTGCACATTATAAATAGTAGTTTTTTACCGAGACACTACCTAGCAATTTCCCTGGTGACGCTCATTTTCAAGAATTACTTCTCAAGCTCTTAAAACACACGAATAAAGGGATTAATAATTTGCTTGCAGTAATTTTAGGAATTAACTAAAGCTTTTCGTATCACATTTGATTTCAATGTTGTCAATAATAGATGAAATATTGCTGCAAATTTGATAGAGAAAAAAAAAGATAATGTAACAGGTTTACCCTTGGTGATATATAAGTATACATAAATATACATATAAAAAAATAGACTCTTATTGTACAAAGTATTCATCTGCGGTTAATTTTAAGTGTATATTACAATGATAATTAAGAAAAGTAGCTGCTGGCAGATAGAATAGAATATTATGATTATTATTATTATTACCACATGTAACAGTGAGAAGGTATATAGTCTTTATTAATGCACCATTTTTTAATGGTAATCGCGCTTTTTTTGCAATGCGCTTGTTACAATATCATAAATTGAGATAAGAGGAAAAAAAATAATAATTAAATAGAATAAAATAAAAAAAAGCGCCTTTATATTTGTTTACTCGTGCAATTCTGAAGTATATTATTAAAAATGCTTACATGTGTATAATGTATATTAAAAATATGTGAGATATAATTATACGACATTAATTATTATTAATATATCATAATTTTTATTGTCACCTGTTATGCGTTTTAAACAAGTATTATTACTGTTTACTAATAAGAACAAAAAAAAAGAGTCAAAGTGACGCTCATGCGAGTATATGACATCGTTGAGGAATTACCGAAAAGACTTTATATTCTCATTTCATAAGTTCCTAATTATCTAATAAAAATCATGAAAAAAAAAAGAAAAAAATTTTTATTAAAATTGTATTAAAGTACTTTTGGCGAGAAATATATTAAGCAGTTGCTTATGGAATTCCCCAACGTACTCACACTTTGATTGATAATATCAATATCCGATCGGGCGTATTTAGGCACTTGTGCGATATTGCAATATATATACGTATATAAAAGGAAGAAGAATATAAAAGCCACTTATCGCCGGCTTAAGCGATGATTTTATAATGTTGTTTTTTAGATAGGTGAATATATTGAGATTCAGTTTTATCGATGATAATAAGTATTATTATATACGTCTAGGTATATTTAAAAGACAAATGAAATAAAAGCGCGTACGTGTAGATAGTAAATATACAATATAATAATGAAAGCCTTGTTTTTTTGCTAATTAATATGAAAATAAATGTGAAATATTCAATTGGCTAATATTGAATAGATTAATTTTTTAGTTTATTTTCTATATAAGAGAAACAATGTCAGATGAATTCAAACATCAATTTTAGATGTCGTTAATTACGAGGCTGACAGTTTAATAATGTGCATCATTAGATAGCCACAAATGAGATTTTATTTACCAATTTTTTTTTAAATAAATTAAACCTTTAGAGGCAATGATTAGATTATAGGAACTTAAAATGTTTAAGATAAAAAAAATATTGTTAAAACCAGTTTTATAAAAATAAAATAATAATATCACACGTTAAATTGTGTAATGCAATTTTTGACTGTAAAATTGAAAAAAAAAATAATGGATTGTCAACGGAATTAGTAGCGATTTTCACGATTGCACATATTATATAGTTCGACAATGTTCGATCAAAACAACGCGCGAGACTGTTTGTTTTCATTTGAATTGTTACGGCTGTTTCTTCTCCAGTCTGCTGTATGTTTATATATATATATGATTCCCGCTGACTGCTGAATAAATTATTATTTTCTATGCTGTAAATCTTTTTGTGATGTTGATTTAATTTTTTCATTTCACGCGCGCATTTCGTTCATTCACTCTCATACGACATATTAATGCAAATTTTAACTTGACTATATTTTCATGCACAATTTGATCGAAATTTAAAATAAAAATATCATAAAATAACTTATTCTCGTGATTAATATTTTTATAAATTAATATTTCGGTAATAAAATTTTAAAATATACTCAATTTCAAAAGAACAATACATTTATCGTTTTATAATTATTTATTTTGCGTTAAAATACGTATTTCTATATTTATTAATTAGAAGATTGCAATTGGTTTGTTTTTTTATTCATTTGAAATCTAAAAGTTATATAAAATTTTCGTTTCAACACGTATATCTAATTTATCTTGAAATTAAAAAATTAAGTATTTCATAAAATCATATTTAAATACTTTTCATTTAAATATCTTGACTTTATTCACGAATAAATTTGTCACACGATTCCACTCAACCTAGTAAGTATTGATTTTTTTATTAATGTAATAGACGCATGAAAGTGGCTCTTAATGTAGTGCTGCATAAGAGACGCACCGGTTAATGGCATTGCTGCTTCGTGAGAGATTCTAAACAGCTCGTGAGATGAGCTCATCACGGGAAGCCAATATTCTATTTTTGGTACCAGCACTTTCAACAAATAAAATAAGATTCGAAATTCAAAAAAAAATTAGTTCAATACATTATTATTATTTTTTTTATTTTCAATGACAATGACGAAAAAAAGTTCTATTTTTTTATTTGTATATATTTTGAGCTTATTACTTAACGGTACTATTAACCTATATTAATTACACAACCGTCAATTAAACTAAAAATCCAATTTCCAAATTTTTGGCAAAGCCTACGTTATTCATAGTAAAATCATAAAAGAGAATATTATTAAATTTATTGCCAATATTTCCCAGTAAAGTTATATATTCCAATTGTTTTGTCTGTGCATTCAATTCACAATACTGCAAACACGTGTGCGAGATTTTCACGAAAGCACAATTGTTATCGAGCCGAGTTCGTAGAGCGTTTCGGTAACTAGTAGTAGGAGAAAAAGAGAAAGAGAGAGCTCTTTCTCGCTCTTGAGCTTTCGACGCTTCTGCTAATAATAATGCGCGCGCACTGTGGTCGAAAGCTTTTTCTCGGTATTTAACGGACGAAAGGGGACGCAAGCCTGCGACGAAAATAAAAGCCTACGACCGAGTCTCTTCTAGTCGGCCTATAAGCTTTTGCTTTGCTGACTCGTATATAAATGCAGGCCAGCTGGAACAAAATGCTGGCCAAGGTTACTTTGCTTGGCATTAGAAATTTTGCTTAAAAATTCTTCTTCAATTTTTTTTTTTATTTTTAATGCTATTGATTTATGTAATAATATTTTTAAAACACATATAAAAATTATTTTAAAAAAATATTATGCTTTTATATATAAAAAGATGAAAAAGTTTTAGATAATGATATGCATATGCACGTAGCAGATTTTGGTGTCTTACCATACACAGACTGTATCTACTTAAATCTAATGAAAATTGCTCAAAAGGTATGGTAGATTAAAAAAGGCACTTTGAATCTTCTAAAACAGATATAAAAATAAACTTTAATAAACTATCAAATGAGATTTTAAATATAAAAAAAAAATTAATATCTAATCTCTTGCAGACGCTCAATAACTGTCCAACCATTAGTTTCATCAATTACTTTTACACTAAATATATTTGATGATCAAAGAACAATATACATCACCAACTATTTACCTTCGTTTCCCTTAATTTACAAATAGCACCCATCAATTTCTTGACTCGTTGCTCCCGTACTCTGTAAATTGAGAAGAAATAAAGGAATAGTCAAACTCAATTTTAGATTGGTAACACAGGATAAAGAGAGAGAGAGAGAGAGGGAGATGGAAAAGAAGCAGGAAAAGCTCCTAATAACTTTGACTTCTTCATTACTGCCAGGAGAAGTAGTAGACGGGAATCAAATGGATTCGCGCAACGAAAGACACGATGTGGATGGGAGAAGTGGAAAAGGAATCCCATGGGGGGGGGGGGGGGGGGGGGGGGGGGAAAGGGAGGAGGGGGCGAGGGGCGGGGATGGGTGGCTCGAATGTGCAATTTATCGGAGAAAGACAGGACACTAGGAGAGAGAGAGAAGCTAGCTTTTTGTGATGCTATGACCAGTAGGGCAGGACTTTCGACCCTGGCAAGATTACAGAAGTTTCGTTGCCTCTTGTTCCCGCCTCTTCGATGGATTGATAAAACAGCAATTGACAATTTCAAAGGGATAATTGAAAGGGAAATCAAATTCTTTGGATTGATAGGTTGGCATGGAAATTTTTTTAATTATAATATTTTCGTGGGTTTATAACTAGAATAAAGATTTTATTTATTTTGACGAATTTCGTTAAATTGACAATTTTCATATGATAAAATTATTGTTTTAAAAATTTTCTTCGATAGAATATTTTTAAACTATCATAACAATTCATTTAATTTTATAATCATTTGAAAAAAGAAAAAGTTTTAATTGAAAATAAATGTTACGAATTATCTGTATCAATTGATTACTTGTAAAAAAAAAATACCATTTTTAATATCAAGATCAGCTTACAAAAAGTTTGAACACGAATAAAAAGTAAATATACTTCACTTTATATGTACATCAAAAAGAAAACTAATATTGATTCAATATATTTGCTAAATACAAATATTTGGCGAAGCAGTTAACGACCTTCAATGCATCCAAAAAGAAACCAACACTAGACAAATGAGCTTTACCTATTTCTCGCACCACCTAAAAATTTGTTCTAAATACATAAAACCCACGGAAGCATATAATTCAATCAAAAATCTCTTAAAAACAGTTTTAGTAAGAAACTCCCAGTACTATAGATAGACATTTACAATCTTGCAACATTGCAATTCTCAATGCAGCATTTATACTCGAGAAGAACGATAGTATCTCTCTTACGTATATCCACCCAAGCGTATAAGAACGAGAAAAAGCTCAAAATCAAGCAAAAAAGAAACATCAGGGCGGGGCGAAAACGTCCGTGACACGAGAGCCACGTGCTCGCAGGTTTGAGTATTGCAAGAGAGGGAGAGAAAGAAAGAGAGAGAGAGCAAGTAAGCGAGCAAGCAAGCAAGCAAGCTATCTAGCATTCGAAATTCCACGTTCGCCATCCCACGAATCCCCGCTGGGGATTTATTTTGAGCGAGAGGCGCACAAGCAAGCAAGAAAGCAAAGCGCTCACGTGACGTCACGAAAACGCGAGCGGCTCGCGGTCGGTGCGTCGTAACACACATATATACATACATACACACAATTTGGCTGAGCTTTAGGCATAGTAACGTTAGGAAAGAGGAGGAGGAGGAGAAAAAGAGAGAGAAAGATATAGTAGCAGAGACACACACACGCCAGAGCACGGCTGAATCTCCAGCAGTCAGATGTTGAGTGTCGCGCGGATCGATCGAGATTTTCGGATAAGATAAATGTACTATATTATTGTAACACTTTGACCGAACGTGGATCGATCGATATATCTTATGCTGCTCTCTTAATGCTGTCACGTATCTCTTGTGAATAAAAAGAGTAGACAAGTGTATGTGTGCTAGTGTGGGTTTGAAAAGACGAGCGTTTTATTCTACTTTTTTTTTTTTTTTTAAGGGTATCAAGAAGGAAGTGAAGAGAGAAGTGTAATAGGGAGAGGTGATATTAGTGTGCAAAAGTTCTCGAGATGATCGATAATAAATTGCTGACTACGCGATTGAGATTAGTTTGGTGGTGTGAGGTTTATCATTGCTGGTATTGTCGATGGCCGATTTTTTGAAAATTAGAAAGAAACTGGATATGTCAGCAGACTGCTAGCCTAATTTTTTTTTTTTTTTTTTTTTTTTTTTTTTTTTTTTTTTTTTTTTTTTTTTTTTTTTTTTTTTTTTTTTTTTTTTTTTTTTTTTTTTTTTTTTTTTTATATTTATTTCAAATCTATGTTTTTCAAAGCAAAGGTCAAAATAAATAAGAAAAATAAAATTTCCCAAAAATTAAAGAAAAAAAAATAAAGGAAAAACTTATTTGAAATTCGCATCGACCTAAAATATTGTGTTGATAAACTGCCAAAAGTTCAAAAAAAAAGAATAAATCGCAATATTTAACTTTATGTAAGCTAACTAATAATTTTCGTTCGTTCAAGCTTAACTTTTTGCGAAATATACCTAAATGTATATAATATATTTAATTCAAAAAATGAATAGACGCCAAGTTAGTAACAGGAAAATCAATGCTCTTATTACGATCAATGATTCTCAGTTCGTAGAAGTGTCACATGAAAATCAGAGCACGAAAATTTCCATTTTACATATATAAAAGCTCTAGCTATCTACGAATTTCGTTAGTGAAAAGAGAGCTTTAAAATATATAAGTCAACTAAAACTCCGCCAACAATTTCACAATCATATGTACATATATATACACGTATTTTACCCTAAAATTTAGGATGAATGAACCGGCTTGTAATTTGTCGTCAATAGCCTTGAAGTTGTTAGAAAGAGACGGTCAAAATTTTAATAGCATCGACTTTTGCACGTCAACGACGGCAACACAAGCGTTTCTCAAATAAGAAGAAGAAGATTAAAGGCCTTTCACTACGATATATCATCATTCTCTCTTTCTACGAGCAGGAGCATCAATTTTACAACCATGAAAACGACACAGCATAATAATAATCATCATCATCATCATGAACACCCTTTGATCTTGGCAACAGCTCGTCGAGTTGAAGAGGCAGTTACCGAGTCGAAAGAGCCAGTGATACGTTTAAAGTTGGATAAGCCACCACACTGGGAGTGGCAGTTAACCACATCTGCGGACACCTTGCCGGTTATTCAACTGCTCGACCGTGACGGTAAGCTCCTCGTAGAGACTAGCGCTGGTGTAGCTCAGAGAGCACGAGGTTCTTTTCGCGACGGTCTCAAGTACCACGAGTCCTTTCCCGCGCCACTTACCGAACAAAACTCTCCTGAGCCATCACCACCAGCGAAGCAGCCCACCTACCTCGGCAATCGTAACTACGAAGGTTTCAGTAGTAAATTCGGTTCGGCTGGCTGTGGTTTTAAACCTCGAAAGTCTAGAAGCGACGCGACCGTCTTCTCCTCCGTCTCCTCATCTTCCTCGTCGCAAAGACGCAAGACGCGTAAGCGCCACTCTTCCAACGTCACGGAGCTTGAAAAGAGCCGCGATAGTGCAGTGGCCAAAGCAGCGGCAGCTAAAAAAAAAGAAGGAGCAGTCGCAGTAGCCAAGAGGTACTCGACTGGCGATTACTTGCGCCAGCAAATACTCGAGGACTTGGCGGCTAAGCGAGATGCTGCAGCTGCTGCTGGTGTAGGTGATGATGCTGCTGCTGGTGATATTGCTGAAGCGACTCCGACTGAAGTGGCGCGTACCAGATACAAGAAGATTAAAGCATATTTGCGCAGTCAAAGTGATGGAGTACAGCAGCAACAGCAGCAAAAGCCGTATCAGCATGGTCATGGTATGTACGAGCTGTCAAGCTCCGCATCGACGTCTTCTACAAAGAAAAGTTTCAAAGGTGAAGATGATGATGCGGTCGTTAAAGAGGAGAAGCCAAGGAAAAAGAAGGAAAGAGAGGCACCGACTTTAGCTGGTAAGACGTTGAACAAAGAGGATCTCGAGAAGATTAGAAAATTTTTAAAGGATAAGATACAGGCTAAAATGCAAGAGGAAAGGATCCTTCTGCAGCGAACTTTTTCATTCCCGGTTCAAGCTGGAATTAATGAAAATGATAAAGTCAGCTTTCTTGGTAATGGTGAGATAAAATTACGGGCAAAGGATATTAAAAAGACGTATTCTGATTCGACTAGAGAAGATGAAAGACAAAGGGCACCGAGAAATTATAAAACTAGAAAAGTAAGGAGTAACGTGAGTATAAGATTCGACTCGGAAATTAATGAAGGATCAAAAAATAAATTGGAAAATAGGCAGCAAAAGAGTAGTGACAACAGAAGCTCATCGGCATCAGAAAGAAAGAAAGTCTACAGGAAAACGAAAAGCGATGTGATGCTGAGTCATAATTTAAATCGAAGCAGTATAAATTCGGAAAAGGATTGTCCAGCAGGTACCAATTATCCAACTAGGCGTATAAAAAGTCAGGATAATTTTGAGCGCTCCTGGCGCGAGTATAAGGAACGTAAGAAACAGGAAAGGCTGCAAAGGGAAATGGAAGAGAAAAATTTAAATTTGGTCGAGGAAGATTTTATGAAGAAACCAAGATGGAAAGATATTCAGCAGGCCACTTGTCATACGAGAAATTGCAAGGTCTGTGAGAATATGGCAAATTGTGTCGATCCGATAAAAAATCCTGATTGGAAAACAATTGTTAATGAGAATGATAAAGAACAGGATAGACCTGGTACTAGTTTACAAGAGAATTACATAGTAATCGAATCATCAAAACATCAAAAATCCGAAATAGTCGAAGAGGAATGCTGTGAAAATGGTACAAAATCGCCAGACTTTGGTTACAATTCAATATCAAAAAGACACATAAAAGCGGCAAAAGATTTAGTCGATTCTTATGCGAATTATTCAAACGTTAAAAAAAGTAATACATTCAAAGTCGTTGATGGAGCGGATAATAATGATGAGAATAATGATTGTGATAACGGAAAGATGTGCTACGATTATAGTAACAAAACGAACGAAGAAATTGCGCAAGATTACTTTAGAAGGGTTTATGAACTTTTACGAAGACGACTTGAAGAAGCCAAGAAATTGAATGAAATACGTATCGAGGAGAAATGCGAGGATACCTCTTCTTCGAATTATTTACCGGAAGAGGGATTTCAAATCAAGAAGCGAAGACGGAGAAAACGAGTTGAAAAGCAGAATGAAGGTAATAAATATATATATATATATATATATATATATATATATATATATCTTTTTTTAAAGAGAGAGATAAAGAAAAAAAAGAAATATTATTTGTCTGCTTACATTTTTATTTAGGATTTTCGAACAATTTTAAATTATTAGATAACTTTTTTTTTTAAAATATTTTATTATATTTCAAATTTTTTTTTCTAATTTTAACATCCAATTATAAATATAACAATAACAAAAATCACAAATAGACATGCACTCGAGACAGTTCCAATATTTCAAATAAAATAAAGAAAAAAAATGTGTGTTGACACACTGCAGCTTGCGCGATGCTAATTCCAAAGCCACACTTCTATACGAGAGCGAGCGAAGAACTAAAATTACACCCGCACGCTCTCGCTTTCTCAATATCAACTCAGAGACTCACGAAAGCGAACAAGAGAAAGATTAAGAGAGAGAGAGAGAGAGAGAGAGAGAGAGAGAGAGAAAAGAGAAGAATCAACGCGTGTTTACTTCACTAAGCAGTGGCCGTAGCGGCCGTGGTATTGCCGTGATTCCACTTTTGCAAAAATAGCCTGTGTTTTGATGAGGCTGTAAAAAATGAAAGAAAAAAAAAGTAAGAGGCGACGACTGGTCGACAAGCTTTCGAGCAAAGCTCTCTCTCTCTCTCTCTCTCTCTCTCTCTCTCTCTCTCTCTCTCTCCGCTCGCTCTCTCTCTCTCTCTCTCTCTCTCTTGACTTGCGAAGCTTGCGCTAACGCGAAAAGTTTGCGCCACGGAGCCGTCGTCTCGATAAGTGGGAAGATGAAGGGGGGAGGGAGGGACGTGGGAGAGATTTTCGTTTGGTAACGTATTCCCCCGCATATTTATGCGTCTCTTACCTCGCTCCGTTAGCTACTTCGAAATATTAAGCGTTGCCAACGACGACGACGACGACGACAACGATTTTAGCGCGAAAAAAAGAGAGCGAACTTCTTTCGTATTACGTAAATGGAGCATGATACTGACTCTACTATTATCAGGAAAAGCTTCCAACGTTATCATCTATACCTACTAGTATGTGGAAAACCGAAAATGTGTATATTATGGTTGTAGCGAGAGGTTTGAAAATCCTTAGAGTAATATGATTTTTTTTTTTAAGTTGAAAATCGATAGAATAAAATGTGATGTGGAAGAATTTTTTGGATTATCGAGAACGATTTCTTTTAACGATAAAATATTTTGTAAAATTAAAAAATATTAGTAATATTAGAAATTTAAAATTACCAAGAGTTTTTATAATCTAATTATAAGAAGAATAGTATTAATTTTTTTTTTAAGATAGAGACATTTTTTTCAAAACATAAAATCTAAATATATTTTACAAAAAAATTAAATTATACAGTATATAAAAATAGGTTGCTGTAACCGAGTGGATAAGTTTATGCATTGAAAATACAAAATAAACTCCACGATGTTTATCAACTTATTTTTAAAATTTATAATTTAAAAAAAAAAATCGTAAATTTCATCGTTATAGATATGCTAAAATTAATTTTTTCAATAAACGTATTCAACATTAAAATTTAAAATATCAAAAATTTAAAAAACTTTCAATTATTGACTTACTTATTCAAAGCATCTGTTCCACATTTAAGGTAATCCCAATGAATCGTATGGTCACTTAAGTAAACCATATAAACAGAAGGAAAAACAATTATGAAAATTGAAATAAAGCCATAGGAAAAGTGATGAATAATCATACTCCCTATAATCCTTAACGACTCAGCTAGAGAGAGAGAGAGAAAGGAAGAAAGAAAAAGATTTGCCTCGCTTGATGCGGTAATGCTGGTGGTTAAAGCATGGCAGTTTGCCATTGCGATGCATTAAACGTGCAAAAACGCCATTACGGGATACTGGATTCTTGGCAGTACGCCGCATTTCTCATTTCCATTTCCTTGATCCACCCTCGATCAGAAGAGAAAGAGAGAGAAAGAGAGAGAGTGAAAGAAGGTGGCTACGAATAAAAAGAAAAACAGAAGAGCAGACAAAAAAAAAAGAAAGAAGAGCTAGCTTTATGGGGAAAAATTAATTTGCGCTTCGAGTGCTAAGCGCAAAGCGGGGGGAAATAGACTCCTGAAAGCTCTATCTCTTTCCCTCTCTCTCTCTTTGACTCTCTTTCTTTTTCAAATTAATGCGCCTGGCTTGTGTTGTGCGTTATTTGGCAAGAGAAGTTTCAATGAGGTTCTAGTCGAATTGTCTATTCATTTTTCACAATAAAAGCTCTCTGGGCTCTTATCTTAACGAAATTGAAAAATTTTCAATTTTATCTTATTTAAATATAAAATTATATTTTCAATAACAAACATAAAAAATTAAAATTATAAAATAAAGTAACTTTATTTTAAGCTACTAGAAAATTTTAGGAGAGTATAATTAAATTTGCAAGTACCTCACCAAGATAACATTAATTTAGACGCACTCAAGTAAGCTTAGTCGAAATCAATAATTCATGTCTGACCGTACAAGGCATATATCTACTTACCCTACTTACCATAGACACATCCTTTTTCCGACTATTTTCTCAATTTTCCGGATTAAATGCAAATTAATTTGAAACAAAAATGTTAATTCTCAACAAATACAAATACAATTTAAATATTGTAAAAAAATAAGAATATTAACTACAGTAAAGTAGCAAAGAAAAAAAAAATTCTACATAATTTTGAATTTCAAATTTCGAAACTTTCCGCTAAATTCGCATCCATCTCGATGAAAACTGTTAGCAGCATGGAGGGGGGGGGGGGTAGGAAAGGGGTGCACCAGAGGCTTGTCAGGCAGCCTTTTTTCAGAGTACGAGAAACGACTCGCGTTTTTGCCAAACAATTTTCCGAGCCGGAAACGGCGTCGTCGTCGTCGTCGTCGGCGACGATTATATATTTCCCCAACACAGCCAGAAAAGAGGATATATAGACGCGTCCTCCTTCTCCTCATCCACACACAAATTTTCTTTCATTGTCGGTATCTCTCTCTTTTTCTACGACGGGCGAGTTTATCGACCGTGTCTTTCTATGCTCTCTGATCAAATGCGTGGCTTGACTTTTCCTTCTTCTCTGCTGAGCAGCTTTCCTGAATTCAGCAATCTCGAATTCGCAAATACGACGTGTCGCGAAAAAAGTGTGTATGTGTGGGAAGAGTAAGAGGAGAAGAAGAAGTCACATTTCCCTAGAGAAGAATGGAAAAGTCAAGGGAGGTACGCGAAAGAAGATTTCAATCGATCAGAGGATTTTTGTACGATGCATTTGTAGGACTTTAGTCTATATGTGGTTTTTTTCTGGCATCATTTTCTATTGATTGTCAAGGCGATATTTTAAAATTTTTTAATAAAAAAATTATTTGGTACAAATTTTTAAATATTTTTTACAACGTAAGTTATTATTAAGTAATTTACGATTCTTTTGTCTGTTCTTTAAGATATTTCAGTTAAAAATATAATTTTTGTATTAATAAAACTCATTCATTCATTAATTATTTAAATTTAACTAGAAGGTTTATTAAAAATTTTTCAATAATTCTACTAATAACCATAAAAATTATAAGTTAACGACTGTACGATAAGATCACGAACATCGCATAATCACGCCCCTAAAATTCAATACATACGTATCCAAAACGAGATAAATCCCCTGTCATCGCGCCAACTGACTTTAAAACGTTAAAGAAAAAAAGAAAATAAAAGAAGAAGAAAAAAAACGGTCATAACACATAATAAGACTCGAAGCTGGAAAATGGAAGAATAATTAAATTTGCATTAAAGCTCACGTGTGCGCGAACGCCAGTGGGGTGGCTTCTTGACACTCGTGTCTACTTCGCACACATAAATCCGGCAACCCCCACCGGGAACAAAATGTATAGAGCTCTCGAGAACTTTTACTTTTGCATTTATGTGCATAGACTAAAACATACACACACACACATATACACACGCACACACACACACACACACACACAACAACTCGGGCCTGCGGCCAAAGAGATTAGTGTCAGACTGTCGAGCCCGTATATATACTATATGTATATACGTGGGTAGGAGGATATCTCTCTGTCTCGCGAAAACTATTCCGTCGCGGCGACTGTTGCCAGCAGATATGGAGACGAACTACCAAGTGTGTGTATGCTTTATTTTGGCCGTATGCGACGCGTCTCGCTTTTCTTCTCTAGGCTATTGGGTGTGTGTATGTGTGTGTGTGTGTGTGTGTGTGTGTGTGTCCTCTGCAACGTGCTATTGCTCGAGAGGATGCGGGATGAGAAAAATGAGGAAAAAGGTGCGGTAAGGAGGTGGATGTATCTACGTGAGAAAGGAAAGCGACGTTCTTAAATATAAAAAAAGTTAGAACAAAAAGAACGATGATTTATGATGGTGTTCTTGAAAATAATTGTTTCCTTGATAAATTGAAAAAATTTTTTTCTATAGTAAAATATTATTTAAAAAAAAAAAAGCACTTTAAAGTAAAAAAATGCGATGTTCAAAGTAGCCTCTGTGTGCGGTATTGATTATTATGTTTGTATTTGATCAACGTATATGGAAAAAATATATCTGATTTGACCTTTTGCGTGAGAATAAAAATAAAACTGACCGTGATTTTTGTTGTTAAATATTTGAAATACTTTTGAAGCCTACACGGCTTTCCATGGAAATTTCCAAACGTAAATTTAAAACTTCCAGTAACTTCAAAAGTCGGTCTGTTGTACCACGTGTAAACGTTTTAGGTCTATAATTTTTACAGGAAATAGGAAAATTCAATAGATTTCAATGCGGCTTTCTATAAAAATAAATTTATGAATAAACTATGACTAAATATTGAAAGGCTAGATTTTATTTTTTTGTTTGTATTCCTTGCATTTGCTGTCGTGGCAGTCAGTGGACAAGACGTATTTTTGTGTCAAGCAATGGAGACTTTTTTTAAATCTGTAGTTTTTATTTTATTTTTGAAATATTCCGTGAGTTCACGTTTGGATCTACCTTTGAAAGCAATCACAAAACAACTAGTTGAAGAAACAAACAAGAAACAAATAATAATTGTCAAGAATGATACGGAAGCAAATTTTGAAGAATATGATATTCATGGAAATTTACAAACTACCATTCCAGTGATTTCTTTGGATATGAAGAAAGATCAAAA
The DNA here is from genome assembly GCA_030522805.1 of Leptomastidea abnormis. NCBI lineage: Eukaryota > Metazoa > Arthropoda > Insecta > Hymenoptera > Encyrtidae > Leptomastidea > Leptomastidea abnormis. The sequence goes on from JAPYZE010000579.1 coordinate 46,057, forward strand.
TCTGTCAGTTTATACCAATGTTCAACCTGAAAGCTCGCTGTATTGGATTTGGCATTTTGAATTTGGTCACGATAATGCTAGTGTCAACAGAAGCATCACTGAAATTACTAATCACATGGATTTTATTGTTGAATCGTCACCTATTTCAATGCGGCCTCAATGTTTGGTAACGTTATTTACTCAAAATAATATGGATCAGCAAATTGAACAAATTTTAAAATATTCGTGGGTTAATAAGTTTATCGATTTCACGATTATAGAAATTCAACAAATTATGAGTCATAAAAAACAAAATAATCTTACTCTGAGCCCGTTCTTAGATGAAAAATTCAATATTATTATTCATACGTATGATCCATTCAATGAAATTTACGAAAAAAAATTGTTTGATTTAAACGTTGAAATTTTTCCTGATAAACTACGCGACGTTAATGGATATCCATTAACAATGTCTTTAATCAACTTTCCCGGACCTGATGCAATAGTAGAACATGATGAAAACAAAAATCTTAGAATCAATATTTTGAAAACACATTATCCCAGTATTTTCGTAATAATTGAAAAATTTAATTTTTCTCTTAAATATGATATTTTTGACGGTTCTGGAAAAACGTATCAAGATTATTTTGAATACTCCATGAAAAAATTGATAAAGAATGAAATTCATTTAAGTAGTATGTTATGGTCTTTGAGTCGCTTTTATGATATGGATCGATCATTATATGGTTTAACATTTGATCTAAGAGAAGATTTTGATAACATTGTTGCTCTAGTACCAATTCGAAAACAAAACGTTATGTATTTTCCAACCAATGTATTAATTTATTTTTTAATTTATCCATTCCTTGTAACATTTTATGTTATATTTGCAAATCGTTTTAAAATACATAGACAAAAATTAGATTTATTTTACATTTTAAGAATTCTCTTTGGAGTACCGTCAAATATTTCTTATAATAATTTATCTCATAAAATATTGATCGTAATTGTTATGTTAATATCGCTGTTTTACTCAACACGTTTTTATTCAGTTTTCACAGAAACCGAATTTGAAGAAAGAGAAATTTCTTACGATTCTTTAGAAGAAATTGATAAATCTCAAATGAAAGTTTACGTAAGTGAAAGCTTTTCATTAAAAGTTTTTAATGATGAAAACAAGCATTTAAAAAACCTTAAGTCTAGATATATTAAAGTAAACAAAACTGACATATGCTTAAATAAGTTAATTGACAATTTTAATTGCGTGTGCTTGACATCATATTTTTATGCGAAATACAATATTCAAAAATATATAAGTACCGAAAACAGCCCCATTATAAAAATTGCTGAGCCAGTGTTTTTTAACGACAGATCAGTATTAGTAATGGAGAAAGGATTTCCACATTTTAAAAAATTTGAAAAAACTCTCCAATACATTACTGAATCTGGAATTAAAAAATCAATTTGGCTGAAAAGAAAAGTACCAAAAATTGTAGTTTCTTCTAAGAATCAACATGATACAACCAGAAATATTTTTCTATGGCAATTGATTTTATTCTTATTTGTGGGTTACACAATGTCTATTTTAGCTTTTTTGATTGAAATATTTGTGCATTATAATAAAAATAATATCCACATACGTAGAATAAATTAGAGAGGAACTATTTTTTGGATAATGTTGACATAAAGTTCTTTATTATTGATGACTTAACACTTTTTTAAAAATTATTCTACTTATTGAGACAAGTCGATTTGCATATAATTTTTTTGGGTTTTGAGAGTGCCGATTAATAAACAATTAGTTTTTAATTGTTGAATAATAATGCAACAAATAATTTATTTGAAAAATAACTATTCAATAACACAAGTGTACTTGTATGTGGTTTTCTTGATTTTGGAGGATTTTAATTACGTGTTTTCAGTAAACATTATTGAAAAAGAATTAGAGAAAAATTAATAAATAATAATTTTAAAAATGTATTGGAAAAATAACTATTCAATAACACGAGTGGACTTGAATATTGTTATCTTAACTTTTGTGGGTGCTGAATACTATATTAATGAACAATTAATGGTTTTGAGAATTTATAAAATACCTTGTAGTTTTGTTTATCACTGCAAAAAAAAAAATTATTGTTTGTTAATTCTTTGTTAATGTACAATGAGCAAGAGTTTATGTTTTACATTGATTTTATTGCATATATAGCAAGATTATACCACGTTTGTTGTACTGCTTTATATAAGACTTTGTATTGAATTTGGAAAGCTTTGTATGTGAATTTTTTGTCAATAAAAAATTTATTATAAAAATACAAAACTTTTATTGCAATCTTATTAATTTTTTTTCCTGACTAATAATAAAAACCATATAATTTTGTTTATTTTATTTCATTTTTTGCTTTTATATAAATATAAATAATTTAAAGCTAACAAATATACGGCAATCATAATTGGCAAAAATACAGTTGGCAGTTGTCATCTAAAATTATTGACGTAATTGGCAAATAAAAATATAAGAACTTTCTTAACTTAGCAAGAAATAATACAAGACATTTACAAATGGTAATCATCTGTAAAATTTTACATTAAGTTTGATGTTACTGCGAAAAAAGTATTTTTTTATGGATTTAAAAGTAAAAAAAAATTTAATCGTTTTAATTTAAATAATAGATGTATAAAAATATTATATTGCTATAAGTATTTATCTTAAAAGCATTAAAGCATTTCTAGTTTACAAAAGCCTTCTACCCAATGTGCGCCAGATTCAAATAAAATCAGATAGCCAAAGTAAAAAAAAAGCAAATAAATATAAAAGAAGAAAATAGAGATTTGTTCTGGTTTCAGCAGCATTTCAGTATAGCCCATTCACCATTCAAACGCACAGCTGGATAATATATGCGCGAAAACGCTTTGTACGTTGTTTTGAGAAGGACACACTTGCCTTTGAACGGAACTAGCCATGGTTTGGCTTACGTCCAGAAAGATACTGTTTCTCGTTGTGTATAAGTGTGTGTGTGTGTGTTACTTCCTTAAGCGGTAATACGTTTTTCTCTATAGAACATCGAATTTTTCCTTATTTTTCTTCTCAAGCACAGTCACGACTAAGAGAAAAACGTTAAAACAAAAAGTTGCCGACAATTCCGAGACCAATTCTTCTCGTTACGTAATCCCTCGATAAATTTCGATTCTCTGAGCTTTTATTTCTTTCTTGAGAAAAATTCGAACTGATTTTACACGTGTGGTCTGTAAGTGAGTACCGTTTTGGTCTATATTTGATTTTTAACTTTTTAGTTTAATGCACTTTAGTAAAAATTTTATTTTTAATGAAAAAAAAAATAGAATTTTCTTTTATTAAGTTTGTAGAAGTGATGAAATTTTTTCAGTTCAAATTTTAGTACATATCTAGGTCGTGTTCTATTTGACTAATTTTTTAATAAAAATTTTCATCAAATTCCATAGTTAAGAAATTCATTTGAAACAAACAGTCGTGTTATTTTTTCTTTTTTTCTTTCATTTACATGAACAGATTTGAAATTTCATAAAGAGGCAGCAGTTATATAAGCTCACGCCCAGACATTGCTTTAATTGAAAGGGTGTAAGTTCTCTCTCTCTTCCAGGGTCACTTTTCCATGAATTATGATAAGCTCGCGATTATTAATTAGGAAATTACGTCAAGGAGCTTCAGGTACTTTCGTAACTACGGTAAGAGAAATATACGTTGAATCATTTATAAATCTTTGCTTTTTCGTCGGATGTAAATTATTGCAATATTAATGCAATATTGATATTTCTCAGCTTGCTGCTTGATATTTAAATTTTATATTTTAGCTGTTTATTTTTCTGGTTCAGCTTTTATCTACTGATTTACTTGTAATTTTTTATTTTTATTTTTATTTTAGGTAGAAACCTTCCATCGTTACTAAGCAAATTTATATTTCAATCTTTTATCTTTTCCTTCATAAATATTTTAATGTTATGTTTATTTTTATTTTTTTCTTTGTAGTAAATCTTTAAAAATAAATAAAACAAAAAATATATTTTTTTAAATTTTATAAACCATTAATTTAATTTTACAAAAACACAACTAACAGCAGCATTAAATTCTTCACTTTGATCTTACCATTCAAAAATACATAAAAAAACTCGACGATTATCACTTACATTGCAATTTCAAAATGCCATCAAAGCAGCTGCAAGACAAAAAAAAAATAAGCGTTCGCTGACCCAATCGCGCTTTTCTTTTTTACCTTGTATACGTATTACTCGCAAGCTCCAGCGCCACCCCCGTTGCATATCGTTCCCGTTTTGTGGGCGCAAGCGCGCTCGATAATTGACGTATTTAAAACTCAACCTCCGCCATCTAACGATGCCCGAGAGAAAAGTGAATATAAATAAAGGCGGATATGGCGCGTAGAACCGGCCTTTTTCGTATGGCTATATATATGTAACGTATAACGCTTTTAATGGGCTGAGATGAAAATTTGCTTATTGTGCGAGCTTAATGAAGCCAACTGTGCTTTTTTTTGTGGATAAAGGAAAGTGAGAGAAAATAAAAGAAAAATCTAGCGCGGTTAAAACGAGCTATATAATTTAATTTAAATTATGTTTGCATTGTTATTAAAAGCTTTTTCTTTCCTTAATTTTTTTTTTCTTTTTATTTTCTTTTCTTTTTCAATTGTTTTACTTCGCGTGTGCGTATTACATAATGAAATGTACTTTGTCATTAAAAAGTATTACGATTCAAGCTTATGTTTATCAAAATTACAGTTAATTCTAATGTGTCAAAGTCGTGAAAATATTTTCTTAACTAAAACTTTCTCGTTAAATGCAAAATACAAAGATTAATAGAAACAGGAAAGTTTAAACAAGTTTACCGTTGTGAGATGAGAAAATACAAAGTCGCAAAAGCTTTCTCTCTCTCTCTCTCTCTCTCTCTCTCTCACTTTCTATATATATGTTTTCCAACTTGAGTAAACAGAAGTTTTTGGTAAAATGAAGAAAAGTTGTATGAATATTCATGAGGTGAATTCCAAAGTCCTTGAGGAGCGACATATTATCCATGCTTTGGCGGCAACTGAATATAACTTCAAAGTTCTAACCAGCTGTATAGTTCGCCTTGGTGTCTTGTTAACTTGAACTACTGGACCATGGACTGACAAATTTGTTCCATATATAAGATGACGAAATAAAAAAAAACTTAAATTTATACACACCAATATCCATAATGATACGTCTTCATATGAAGTTTTTGCGAAACTTGCACTTGTGCTGTCAAACTATTCTAGTGAACTTAAAATAATGCTTGAATTTTTGGATTTTAATATTTACCAACCAGTGCTCGACTCCTTTCAAAATTAAACAATTATTCTTTGCTTTAATTTTTACATACATTTTTCAAAAATAAAATCAAAAAAAATTAATCAAATAGTTTAAAAACCAACTATTAATTCAATTGAAGACCAAAGACCAAAAAAGATACACAGCAAAACTCACAGTACACTAACTCATTTTTGCGACTTCACACTCCCAAGCGATACCAAAAGCGAAGAACGGAAATACGTAGGTCAATAAATCGTTCAAACTGCGACAGGGTACACAGTAGCCAAGTGTGAAGTCTATAATACTTCACCAACAGGAAGAAGCAAAGACTTCATTTCTCTAGAAACGAGGTATCTCGACATATACCAACTTGTACTAAATCGTTGGTAACAGATTTTCTTGGACCCAAGCTATGCGAAGTATGACGTGCTGCAGTTCACTATATTATGAATCACGTGTAAGCGACGTATATGTATATGTGTGTGTGTGTGTCCGTTCAGGGAGAGTAGAAAACGACGAGAAGACCACCATATCCCAGTGTGAGCAGCTCAAAGATGTAAAACTGTATCTCCGTGGAAGAAATATGTCGGAGGAGACTTCGGTTGCAGGTCTGGTCTCTCTTTCGCTTCTACATGCTGTTATCGCTTTACTTGGGGGAGTTTACGTGCTACTGTGTATGGCTATATGGGAACGTAAAGAGTGGCTTGGTTTATTGGTCTACGGGCTGAAAATCACAAGTATGTTGGATACTTTAGTACAAGAATTTTAGTAAGGCGTAGTATTGATCGTAATGTAAAGAATAGTTACGTCAAAGTTTATAATTATTTTTCAAGAAATCACAATTTTAATGTATATAATAGTCATTGATTTTTTTATAACGTTATCGTTTTCTAAAAATTTTTTTTTTTTCATTTTATAATATTGAGTTACATATTTTTTTTTCTTTTTACAGTTTTTGATGCTTATCTTTATCTATTTTATGAGTGATTATAAAAAGAAAAAATATTTAAAGACAAAAACCACTATGGGATTTTGAAAGGATATCGATCTCGTTAGCCGTCATTTTCTCTGGCCCTGAGTCTAGGATAGATTATAACAGTTACGTAAATCAAAGGTTTTATGGAGGTACCGTAAAAGCTTACCTCTCTCTATGTTCTGAGATACCCTAAAATTCAAGGAAAAATTTATGCTTGAAAAGCAATATACTGATCTTTAATACCTGTGCACTTAAATATTAGCTAGTATATATTTTACAGCTACTCTTTTTTTGGCATTAAATCAATACATTATATTTATTTATTTAATCATTTAATTATTTATTATAAATTTATTTAATATTATTTTAAGGAGTCAGGTATTTCGTTCACTAAATTTTCCATTCACATCAATGCCACTAATATTATAAACTTTTTAAAACTGCATTTATATGATACTTTATTTTAACAAGCTGTAAGAGTAGAGTCGCTGCATTGCCCCTGTTGCTATAGCTTTTCCAATGCACTAAAGTATGTTGGGTAGAGTTTAGTTAGGCAAATTAAAAGCTTATATTTTGATTGGTACTAGAAAACTAACAAACCTCTATTCTTATTAAATTTCATGTAAATGTCTATTTTGATTTAGTCAATAATAGAAAAGACAAAGATAATAAGTTAATACAATGTTACCAATAATAAATTGCTTTATTAATTAAAAATTGCAAATATAATTACTGCTCAAGCTCTGCTACGACAATATTGTTAAATCTTATAATAATAAAAATTAATGACAAAAAACTTTTTGAAATATCTTAGTAACTTTTTAATAGTTTTTTTTACATATCATCGATCAGAAAAAAGTAATAATTATTACGACTTCTTTTGACGAAAAAGCAAAATGAAATTTTCATATTTCATCAAGTCAAATAGAAATTAAAAAAATTAAAACTAGAAAAAATTTTTTCCATTACCATCAGCATTTTTGTGAGGCTATTAGAAAACCACATTCCTCTCTACTGTAAAATCCACGTCTGAAAGAAAGCTCTTGCACCGTAGCACCAAAAAAAAAAGAAGTCACGTTGAAGTGGAGGATGGTGTTAAATTTTCTTTGCAAAGCCAGAGACGCCGTCTCGCGCGTAGAAAAAGATAGAAAGGGAAAAAAGGGTTTAAAAAAAAGAGAGCCTTTCTCGCGTTTTTCCCCTATCCTCTTTTTACAGGCGAGGATTTGCGTATGCTGGTGATTGAAAAAGCCGACCATGGTCTTTGAATACTACAGAGTTGCCATAGAAATTGGTGGTACTCAAAGCGAATGAAAGTCGTTAAAGGTCTATTTGCGAGCGCTTGGCTTTGCTCTATATGTACACTGGCTGGTATATATCTTTAAAGAGCCTACCGGAACTTGTTTTCTTGTCTTTCTTGCACCTACAAATTTTTATTGGATTTAATGCTACTTTGTATGTTACGTTGGTGTTAGACTACATAAACTAACTACATAAATTTGGAGCTAGAACTCTTTACATGTTTAAAAGAAAAAAAAATGAGTGAGTGGATGAAGAGGAGTTCTTAGGTATCAAAAGATATGTGTGTTGCTTAGCTTAAAAGCTTTACTTTTAAATACTTTAGAAGATAAAATTTTTAGGATTTCTACAATATTATAACGTCAAATTTTATAATATGATAGATAATTTATAAAGAAGGGCATATTATCTCGGATTTAGCTCATTTTTTTTTCTAAATGATTCAAAATTACGTTGGCAATGTAAATAAAATTTAAAATCTTTTTTAACTATACTTTTTTTTTGTTTTCAAAAAAAAAATCAACTAAAATAGTATTCTCAACTTGAGTTTTCTCTTACTCTCAGATGAAAATCTCTCTGAACTTTTCGTTGGCGTATAATACTTTAGAATTTTTATGACTGGACTACGACCTTCTTACAATCCGTTAAAATCTTTTAAACTATAGTCAAAAAATAAAAGAGGTAAAGATAGTCACTTGCCTCAGGTAGAAAACAAACGAAAATGTACCTATCTGGTGTATTGCTGGAGGTGCCACTTACTGAAACGACAATGGTTACGATGACCTGGAATGTAAAAATCTATAGCAATAAACATTATTTTAAACTTTCGCCCTATATAAATCATTTTTCAAAAGAAAAAGATTTTCAAGCATGACGTATAATCATTTGTTTATTTTTTTTCCTTATTATAAATGCTGTATACTTTCATTTAGTAGAGTTTACTCCAAAAAAATTAATTACCTTTAAAATATATTTTTTCCAAAAAATATCATAGCATAAGCTAAAAATTTTTATTAACAATTTTTGGACAAAAAAAGATTTTTTATTACACTAATTATAAGGATTAAATACTTAGGTAGAGTAGAACAAAAAAAAAATTAACTAAAAAAAAAAGAATTATTTCTCGCACTCTCGAGACGTAAAAAACTAGAAAAAAAAGGAAAATAAAAATAATTCGAGCACTTTTCGTTTAAAAAAGATCTCCATGCTTTAAGCTTAAAACTTCATTAAGGCGATTGTGCGAGCCGGAATGTTTTTGAAGGCACCTATATGTATAGAGACGCAAGTGAAGAAAAAGTTAAAAAAAAAAAAAAAAGAATCGAGAGTAAGAGATGCAAACGTACCTTGCGCCATTAAATTCAACGGGTGAAAATAAACGACAAGGCCCACGCGCGAGCGAGTAAGCGCTTGCGCGCAAGGATTGGAAGGCTCGCAGGTAGTGAATTTTACCCCAGGGGGTTGACGTTCATGCGGAGCAATTTAGTGGGCCGCCACGCGCTTCCGCCTCACGGTATATATAAATACATATATAGATATGACTAGAGGGTAAGTCGAAATGAGTAGGAGAAGAGAGAGAGAGTTGCTGGGAGTATATCCGGGAAATGAGAACTAAAACAGCCAACTTGTTTCTTAACAGGTAATTATAAAGATCAGGAAATGATGATGGTGATGATGATGATGCTTTAAATGTTATTCGCGTTATTGTGGTGGTTGTGAAAAATTGGATTATTTGTTTGATGAGGTATATATAAGTGATGTTGGAAATGAGCTATGGTTAAGCTGTAGGAATGTGAGGGTTTGAAGGATATTTTTATGAGGTGATTTTGCGAGCTTAAGATAGGGATTTGTCAAGTGTTTTCGAAGCTTTTGAGTGAGTATTACAAATATTTGATATTTATTTATTAGAAGACAAAAAAATTATATTTGGCTCTTATAATTTTAATAATTCAAAAAGCCATGAGACCACAGTAATTTCTATCAAAGTTAAACAGTTTGCAAGTTTCCTATTTTTTACACATTGTCACGATATTAAATTAATAATTATTTAGCAATACTTATATTTTTAGCTCTATACGTTTAAATGGTTTTAACATACTTCTTATATAATATCTTTATTTAAAAGTGTATAAAAAAAGTGACGTTAAATACAAAATAAAAATATTTTTATATATTTATAAAATAGAGTAATTTTCATTAAGCATTATTAATACTCCTTTGAAAAAAAATCTGGTTAAAGAGTTTTTCTAGGGCAGTGAACGTCAACGAGTTAATAATGATTTAAACGAGTGAAAAGAGAAAAAAGAAAAATAATGTGACAAAAGAAAAGTGTTGAGGGAATAGGGGGAGTTATGGGTGAAAAAAAGTTATGTTCGAAAATATCTTGAGAAAATATCAAATGATCGTAACGAAGTAAACTACAAAATTTCAAAAACTGATTAATACATGTGATTTTTTTTATAAGTTTAAAAAAAAATTATTCATTTACTTACAAAAATTATTTGAATTACGTTTGTTATTTTTCAAAAAATATAATAAAAATTTATAGCCACCACATTAATCCCTAATACCCATATCAAATAACAAAGCTGACTTCTTCCATTATTTTCCTTCTTTGCCAAAATAAAAAAAAAAAAAAATACCAATCATATTATTTTATCCTTTAAAAAGCATCACTAACAAAACGTATCTTACGAAAATCTATTTACGATATTCAAATCCAGTGAACTTCTCTAAAGTAGATTTAGCTCTCCAAACACAGTCCAAAGTCTAAAAGGAAGCAAACCGTCTCCTACCCATTCCATTAACTCTCTTTTAAAATAAGCAAAGCACACGACAACGTAACATTAGAAAAAAAAAAAGAAGAAAGGAATTGAAAGAAAAGACGAGAAGAAAATAAGGTTGAAAAGGAAAGGGTGTACATAGCTAAAGGAAATCGAGAGGAAGAAAGAGCAGGGGGAGGGGGGGTGGTGGAAGATGCTTGAATGACTATTGTGAGAAAGAAAAAGAACGCGAGAGAGAGATTGAGAAGGATATACCCCTTTCTATACAGCCAACTCCTTCTCTTTCTTAGCTTCTTCTTCTCTGATACTATAGTAGGAAACTAGAGAAAGAAAGAGAGAGTCGAGCGACCCCCCAGAGACTTTTCTTATATATGCTATAAGGGTTGAAACGCAAGTGTGAGAGTATATAGAGAGGTCGCTAAGAAAAAGAAAAAAAGTAAAGAAAAGAAATCGCACGAGACACGTAGAAACGCAAGAGAAAGAAAGAAAGAACATTAGGGGTTAACACACGTATACATACATACATAGAATATAGTTAAGTTAGTATTACCCTCACAGATAAAAAAGTAGTAGTAGTAAAGTCGTGACGCTGTTATATATATATATATATATACATATATAGCGTATAGACATGCGCGTGCCGCAGGCGCCAGCAGGCCACCACCACCACCACCACTAGCAGCACCGCCGCTGCTGCCGCTGCCGTATCGAGAAAGAGGACGAAGCGGAGGACGAGGAAGAGGAAGAGAAGAAGAAGAAACGGAGGGTATAGTAGAGAGAGCATATATGTACAACGCTCAGTTGTCCGCGAGCCGCGCGGCGTGACGCGAGCGTGCGCGGAGTCTCTGTTGTACATGAATACATATATATTTTATTTTCCCCTTTTAAAATACAACTTGTGCGCTGTGTTTATTGTGCTTATGTGTATGTACACACACCTGTCGCAGAATAGCAATAGATTTTGATGTTGTAATAAAAGATAAGGATTGTCGAGGGTTATTCAAACGTATGCTCCTTTTTTTGGGTTATATGTATTCGAAGAAATAAACGAGTCTACCCTGTTTTATACTAGTTGGTTATAGAAAAGGTTGCAGGATATATATTTACCGCATAGAGAACCTCTTCCTCCTTCTCACCTGCGTTGCGGTTGAGTGAATACAGAATATATACCTACCTACCTACCTACCTGGCTTCTTCTTCTTCTTTTTACTACAAAAAATGAATTGTACTGAATTATTTGGAGCAGTGTAATCCTTACACCCTGTTGTATTACATACTCCCCTTAAACAGAAAGTTATAGAAAAGGAATAAGTGCGCGTGTGTGTAAAAGGGGTCAAAAAAAGGGACACGCGCGCGTGCGTCTGTTACCTGCGCGCATCGGAAATACAATCGGTAAAGTGCGCGTATGAAATCGTTTGATACATGTATGTATATAACATAAAGCTGGTGCAGTGTGTGTGTCTGTATATTTGTGTAACTTCTGTAACCAAGTGAAAAACCAAATGTGATGGTGGTATATAGCTGGTGAATCTTCTTCTCCCTGGTAAATTCGATAAAATATCGAACTCATTTATCCACACCCCCTACCAATAACTACCCTTTTTCGATTCGTTGTAACTGACAGAGGTGGTAGTTTGTGTTAGTGTGATATACGTATACGTATAAATATATATATGTATATGTATATAAATAGATATATAGATAGATAGATAGATAGCTGGAAGTAATAGAGGAAAGGGTTAGTGTGTATATGTAATTGTGGTGTGCGGATATATAGTGTATATGTACATGTGCAGTAGTAGTAGTAGCAGTAGGAGCAGCCAGATGTAATTGCCCGTAAAGTCGAAGATAACGTCGATCGTCCACGGTGCAACTCGTCTTTGTCTACCTCTTCCTCTTCCACCCCCTCACCATCTTCCTCTCTCTCTCTCTCTCTCTCTCTTTCTCTACCTTGATTCTCTACTTCCTTTTCCTCTTACCTCTATATATCCCCAAGAACGAAAAAAAAGGTAGCAGTGCGTTGATCAAACTGGGCAATCGCAAGGTCGTTTTTCTTCTTCTACTGCTCTCTTCTTCTTCTTCTTCATCTATATAGCTGTCGTGGTACTTCTAAGTCACTGGGTCAGCGTCGACTCAATATAACCTGTAAGTATATATGTATGTATGTATGTATGTATGTATGTATGGATATAACCTTCTGCCCAGAACCACTTGACACAAGTGCTGTGAACTGCTAGGCACTTTTTTTTCCTGCTATCTTTTTCTTTTTTTTTTCTTCCTTTTTATTGTCGATTGGTGATATAGTTTTCTGCCAATGAGATAAATTTTTATAACCTACTTTTTTTATTTTTATTTTTTTTTATTTTAGTTGCTGGATTTATGTTGAAATAAATTATAATTTATTTTATTTTGAAAATTGGATGTTAGAAAAATAAGTTTGTTAGTTAAGTTTGTCTGAAAAAATATTTCAATATATAAAATAAAATCAAATTATAAATATTTAATCATTTTAGGTTATTATATTTCTTATGAAAATTGAAATTCATTAAATTAGGAAATTGAAATCGATAATTTCTTGTACAAATAAAAAATATTAACAGAATAATATTTTTATTCGAATGAAATATAAAATAAATTGTTAATTAACGTGTTTTAACGTTTTGAACATCTATGCAAACAATAAAACATTACCGCCTTCTAAATGTTACGTATGAACAGCTGTACGTGACTAAAGATATTAAAAAAAAATTTAGATGAATAAATATTAGTAATTAAAGTTTTATTCAATACAGCTTTTTATATTTGCACTTAAAAAAAAAGCACTTAAAAACCAATCGTGACAATGTTTTTTTATGTTTCTAATAAAAAATTTCAACCAATTGTTTTCGGTATTTACTTTTTAATATTTTTCAATAAAAAATTGCATTCCAATATTTTTTTTTTTTTTTACCTTTTGAAATTGCTCATACTCGGAACAATAAACATTTGCGTTAACTGCAATTTTACAATTAATTAAATAATTCAAATTCAATTAAAATTCAAACAAAACATTCTAAAATTTAAAATTAAAAATTAAATAATTTATAAATTATATTATTGAACATAAACATTCAGGTGTTGTGTACAGGATAATACATGAGCTGTCACATTATTTCCACATCACAAATGTCATCCAAAACTAGATTCTGCAATTCCATTATTACACATCAGCCTCATTACGTCAAGATAAACAAATCACAAATAAACAACAACAACAACTACAGTTAAAATATTTTACCTAGCACAAAATAATAATTTAAATAATATATATCACATACTTTAAATCTTTTTATAATTATTAAATCATATCGAATTATCAATCAATAAAGCTCTTTCCTTTTTTTTTTATCATTAAAGCTAAACAAGCTAAAATCGACAGGCAAATTATGAAATAAAGCAAGCTATTTTCTCGCAATTATCGATAAAACCTGCACTTCCCTCTCATTTAGCGTTGCATACCTCGTATAATTCCAATCAGGTCGTAAGAGCATCGAAATAAATTCAATTAACGACCTTCCGCTTCTACCAACGACGCGTTGTTAATTAATACAAAAGAAGAAGAAGAAAAAAAATTGCGCGGGTGATAACGCATATAACGAGCAAGAGAGATCCGTTAAGTTTCATCTAACTACTAGCCAATACATAAAAATGGATCTTTGCCTTATACATAACAGTCTCTCTCTCGCCCATATATAAATATACTATAAGGTGCATCATGGTGCAAGGACGTGCGTTCGAGTGCGCGGAAAACTGAATAATTTGTCACGCTTGTAATTTCCACGAAGCATCACAAGCAAAGCCGTTATTATCACGTCCTATCGGCCAAGCTCTCGCATATATATAAAACGATAGAGTATGGTTTGATGATCACATGAATTTTGCACGTTGCTGACGCAATATATATTCGTTAATTGAGCGCAGACGTCATAGAGTAGGGGAGAACAATTACGAAAGCTAAAAGAAAAGAAAAATTACGAACAGTAGAGTATTGTAGACGCGATATGGGTGTGTCGTTAAATGAGAACAAAAAAAAAAAAAAAAAGAAAAATAAAATAAAAATAAGGTAGCTGGCATTGAAAGTTATTGAGAGCGAATGTGTGTAAGTGTGTGTGTGTGTGTGTGTGTGTGTGTGTGTGTGTGTGTGTGTGTGTGTGTGTGTGTGTGTGTGTGTGTG
>JAPYZE010000580.1:0-37843 GCA_030522805.1 Leptomastidea abnormis
AACTGTGAATTTATTGTGGTATATATATATATATATATATATATCGTCGGAATAATCATAAAATGTGAGGGTTTGTTTAAGCCGCTAAATTCAGAAAATTCATAATTTATGGCCCTTTTTTTTCTCAAAGAGATGATGTATTGTGAAAAATTTATAAAACTTAACCACAAGCTGATTCTAAAAAGTTAATAAAATTTTATCGTTATTTATTTTATTAGTGTATTTAAAAAAGTTTTTAAATGATTGATAAGCAATTACGAAATAGTTAAAATATTTTATTAGATTTTATTTTTTAAATCGAACCTCTAGTATCACTTAAAATGCTATTAATAATTAACTATGTTTATATAATAGAGTTCAAGTAATTAATTTTTCATCATTAAAATAAATTATTTGAAATATTAAATTCATATCATTTTAAAACATATAAAATAATTACTATACTTTTGACTGCAAATATTGCAAGCACATAATAATAATCTACATTATACCACATTTAATAAAAAAATATTCATCAACTTTATTTAATTCAAACAAAAAAAAGAAAGTACATTAAACAATGAAATAAATTACCGTACAAACGATTGACCCATAACTGAACTTTCCAATTAGCAGAATCACATTTAAATCGTTCATATATAGTAATTGAAATACAAAAACGAATTCCAAAAAGCGACGTACACTCATATCAAACGTTACACATTAAATTTTTTGTCATCCACCCATTCCACCAGCATATATCAGCAAATAAACGTAATTTATTTTTCATCATCGTATATTTACAGTACATATATACGTATACCTATACAGCATATAACCAGGCCATTTTCCATCAGTGCTTTAATTCCCTCTCCCTCATCTTCATCCTTTCCAAAAACCGCCAAACACAATGCATTTCGAAGCGAAGCTTGCATCAGGAGGTGATTTCGACGAAATATCAAACTGAATAATTCAGGGTTCACTTTATCACCACGTGTGTGTATGTGCGTGTATAGATGTGTATATGCTTGTGTATCCCCCGAAGCCTAACTCAACTTTACAAAGCCACACACGTGTGGGCAAATATCGGTGGGTGGGTGGATATGGGTGGATAGTAGTAGTAGTAGTGGTGGTGGCTCACCGACCTGCGCACACCGGATTATTAAATCAGTCGAGTCTAGAGCGCGAGTTTCGGGTATAACAGTTCTTCTCTCTCTCTCGCTCTCCTTCTCTCTATACCACCCTTCACCCTCCCCCTGAATATAACGCGGAATTTTTCATTCGCGGTTAGCCGATGCTTTCACACCGCGCATGGGCTTTATATATGCTGTCGATCAATTAGTGACGCGTCGGAAATTCACGCCTCGAGATGTATATCGAGAAGAGGTATAGGTATGTAGATATTATATACATATACGTGCATCGATCATTTCTCAGGCATCGTGGAATGCTTTTTTTATGTGTGTGTGTGTGTATGTGTGCGTTGGTGTACGAGAGAGAGATCAGCGTATAGTGATTCGTTCGCGTGTCGGGTTGAAAAAGAGAGAGACTGAAAGAGTCGGCGAAAGCGCAGCTCTCTCTCTCTCTCTCTCTCGCAGTTCTCTTGGCTCGGCTCTGACCTCAAAACTTCTCGAGCTCGTAAATCGTAAGAATATCTTGACTTTACGACTGGCGGTGGACTATTAAAGAGCCTAATAAGTGAATGAAAATTGGACGATGGCAATACGGAATTCGAAGAAAAAGGGAGCGGGCAAACTATACTATATACAGTTCATATTTTTTATTTTATAGTGATGACTTTTTTTTTTTTTTTTTTTTTTTTTTTTTTTTTTTTTTTTTTTTTTTTTTTTTTTTTTTTTTTTTTTTTTTTTTTTTTTTTTTTTTTTTTTTTTTACTTACACAACCACAGAGAGAAAATAATATAACATTGTTTTAACTACTTTGAAGTTTGCAAAAAAAAAAAATCAAAAGCTTAAAAAAATAATCCAAAAATTAAAATTCAATATTAAAAAAGAAAAAAGAAAAAGAAAAGAGACAAATAACATAATCATCAATCTTATACTCTTTCAATATTCGACAAGTCAAACCAAGCACACTCCAAGAGAAGAAAGTTATATGTGTATACGCATATGCAAGCATCGAATCGACAGGCATATATACCTATATACTATATCTCCCCCAAAGCTTAAGACGCGAGACTGGAGAATCGTGAGGATGAGCCGAGAGGGAGATAGTATATAGTATATAGACGCGCGTCGACGTGACGACGACTAAAAGCAGCTTATCACCTCCTCTTCTCTCTCTCACTCTCGTTTACACGCGCGCAAGCACACACGGCTCGACTCTTGCTGATTTGACGGTTTGGTATACGCTTATAGTATAGCAAGCTCTTGAGTCAGCTTCTCTCTATATACCCTATACGATCTGTGTTTACGCGAACATCTACACAGTCTGTATGTAAGTATGTGTGTATACGATGTCATATTTCGCATAGGGCTAATTCCGACATACACTGGTATAGTATATGGACTGCTGCTGCTATGCGCCACTTGCAGTTTTCTAAAAAGCTCGTAGTATATAGTGCTTTTAACTCTTTTTCGACAATGCTGCTCACTGCTTTTTGGTCTTTAGTTTTCCTTCGTTGGAATTTTGCTTTGAAGATGTCTTTTTTTTTTTTACTTTTTTTCTTTCTTTGTGCTTTGTTGAGGGAGAACATGCGTAAGCGAAGATTTTGTGCGGACGTGTGTTGAGTTGCAAGTAAGGGAGTTTTTTTTTAGAATACAGTGTGATTTGGAAAATGAAAAGATCATAGAGGGATGGATGAATTGAGTTGTTTGTTTGAACGAAAACTTTGTACCTCGATACTTTTTTATTTTCAATGTTTGTGGTATAACGTATATTCATTTATATTTGGTTAGCTTGTTTAGAAAATATTGTTGAGAAAACAATTTGATTTTCAAGTGGTTTTGATTGATTTGCTTTTGTGGTTTTAGTCGAGTTTTATACATTTGTTTGAAATTATTAAGTAATCCGATTTGATACTTTCGTAGTTTCTTGATTTGGCTCTTGAAACAAGTGTCGCACTTATAAAAAGCCGAAGTACTTAAAATGGTATATTAAGTCAATACCTTTTCAAACAGCGATTATTATTTTTTTTTATTATTATTTTTTCACTCGCGTATAAAATTGTAATACGATTATTTATTTCCGATAAATTTTATATTAAAATCAAAAAATAAAAGTGACACACAGTAATCTGTCAGCTAACATATTTTAATAGAATTTTATTATAATAAGATAAGATAAAATTGACATGCATTTAAAAGTTCATACTAATCATTGAAACAAATCGACAAATAATCAACCTAATAATATATCGATCACACAAAAATAATCACTAGGCAAGAATCTAAAAAGTAATAGGCCACAGATGCTTTTATAGTCCACCCGAAGCAAAGAAGACGAGAGAGCCACACCTGGGCGGCTGTTATTTTTAACATTAATACTTCAAGCGCCAAGAGCAGCCTTATCACTTACTCCTGACCCGATTTCACTCTCCAGTTGCAAGTTCGTTTAAATTTTACACCCACACACACCCATACTCCACTTAGAAATTGAAAAAAAAACGAGTTTGAATTGACGTGTAACCATCGATTTTTTTTTTTTTTTTGACTTCTCTCAGTTCGCGTGTAAATCTACTGCAAGAAACTTATAGCAATGCCGTAGGGAAACGAATATTATATTTCGTGCAAGTTGAAAAAAAAAAGATCACGGTAGTGTCTCGTAGTATAGTTGAGATAGCGAGAAATTAGCATGTCAAATGAGATGAGGAGAAAAAAAAACGTTGCTCTGTGATATATATAATATATACAGTTTTGTGTTTTACATAAGCGGTGCGTTATTGCTTGCGCTACGTCTAATTCGCGTTGAGTTGTGTTTGTGCAAGTGTTAGGTTGTTACAAAACTGGGATTTTTTTCTTTTTTCGCCTTGTACAGGTGGTGTATGTGTGTCTGAATTTGCTTTGAAAATGAAAAAGAGAGAGAGGCGTAGTTGGACGTTAATGTAATATCTTTATAATGAGCACTCCTAGAGAAATAGTAGTACGTGGGGGATTAGTGAAATAAAAAATATTATTTTTAGAGAAAATTTAATGTGATGAAATTTGAAACTATGAAACGTCAAATTAACGTCATTTCAACGACTTTTGTTTGTTTTTTTTTTCTTTTTCATTTTTTTTCCGATGTTCAATGTACTTTAATTGTACGTGTATAACTAAATTTACATAACAAGTGTCACTAGAATTAAAACTCGAGCTTCAACTTGAATTTCATCTCTCTCTCTTCAGCATGTTAAATTATTCAATCTCGATTTGAACTCGAGGAAAAATGAATTCAGAGCCGATAACTCGAAAAATTTCAAATCAATTTTCATGGGAAACGGGATAGGAATTTCAATGAATGAACATCGTTCGTTCATTCGTTCGCTCGCTCACGCGTTTGCTTTCAATGAATCTAATATTTGCTTTAAAATCAAGATATTTTTTGATGGCAACAAAATAACATTACTGCAACAGCACTAATGTTATTAATTTTTTTTAATTTTATTAAAAAAATAAAGATTTACTATTTTCTTTTAAAAATTATTTAGTACCATCTTTTTAAAAATAAATAATAATTTCATTATCCAACAATGTTAAAACTAGATTAAATACCCATCTCTCATCCACAATAAAACAAAAACAATACACAAAAATCCATGTACTGCCTAACGATTAGTTTCAAAAGATCCACAAACCAAGAATTAAGAAACAAACCTTGCAGACAAATCGGAAATTTGCGCGATTGCCAGTGCGTTCACGCCACGGTAGTATCCTCTTTTGCTTATGTACAGCCCGCGAGACAAAGGGTCGGTAGTTTCTAGACGACAACGCACAGTTGTACGGAGGGCATATATACCGCATATGGCAATAGAGGACGACTTTTGCATTATCTATATAGCCAGCACAGAGCAAGTCTCGTGCGCGCGCGAGTTTGCTTCCTCTAATCTCGAGATGTGCAGCCTCTTTTTCCTCTCTTTCTCTCACTTGGTATTTTGCTCTTTTGTATAAATGTGTGCGAGATAGAGAGAGAGGGTTATGCTTGTCCTGGATGCTTATGCTCTTTTTTCCTTCTTTCTCTCTTTTTTTTTCTTTCTTTGATTCGGCTCCGATTGGTCGGATCTCTTGGCTGCCTTTTTTTCTCCTTGCTCTTATATTCAAAGAGTCTCTTCTAGGTTCCTGGCTTTTTCTTTACTTTGCCTCTTCGTAGTTTGTCGCTATTTTTTGCTCCAGCAAATCTTTCTGTTCTTTAATACCTTACAGTCCTTAGAAATGGAAGCTACTGCTGTTTGGAAAAAAATGAATTGCTTGAAAAATATTTTAATTAAGTAAATTAAGTGGTCAAAGAAAATATTAAATACAAATATGAAGTTTAAAACTTACACGAATAATAATAATAATTACGAAAGATAAGTTCTTGTAATATTATTGGAATAAATATGCCAAAACTGTAATACCAGAAGCTTCTCAATTTGATTAATAATTATCTGGAAAAAGAAAATCCCTTTCAAATATTCTGTCTGTAAAGTTTTGAAGCCGTGAAGATGAAAACAAAAGTTTTAATTTTATGTTTTTAGACGAGTTTAAAGTACTTTAGAGAAAACACAACAAAGTTATTAATTTCTTTTTTTACTATTTTTTTATTTTTTTTTTATTTTTGAAGTTTGGTAACATTGTATTATCGTTGATTGCAACAATAACAACATTTAAACATTAAATTAAATCGAGTAATTGGTATGTTATAATTAAAATAACTTTCTAGTTTAAAAAAAAGCTCAAAAATTACAATTAGCTTTTCAACTAAAGTTTAAAAAAGAAACGAAGCAATTGTAATAAATTTTCAAAACAGCAGTACCAAAATTTACCAACTAACTCCAATTGCAGTTCAACTATAACACTTGCTTCACTAAAATACTCGCACAGTAGTAGCAGTAGCAGAAACAGCAGTAGCAAAGAGGAGGCACTTCGATGATTAACCCCCCCACCCCCCCTCTGTCTTTTTACCGCTAAGTGGGAAGATCAGCGACGCCACAACGACGAAGCTTCTTGGCTACAGCCTGAACGTCCAAGCTTTAAGTCGAGTCGAGCAATGCCAGCCGGAATAGTAGTCGCAAGAGACAGCGACTGCGAGGAGGAAGGAGAAGACAAGGAGAAGAGGTTTTCCCTTGCCGATTACCGAATCTACGAGAAATTCACCGGGACGTAAAGAGAAGCGATACATACATATATATAATACATATATATATATTGCTTTCTTGCCTTTGATTGCGCCTTCGAGATTATAGTGCCCCAACTCAACGTTTTGATGTTAGAATGAAGGATATGTAGTGCGTGGATAATTAAGAAAAAGTATTGATTATGGAAAAACGATTGTTACTTCATTGTTGTAATATTTTCAAAGTCTGATCGTTTTGGTGTGCATAATTTGAGTGAGATTATTTTTATGTAAGGTGATTATATTGATAATTGAACAAGTTTGATTTGCAACGAATTAAAATTTTGTTAAAGTTAAAAATAAAAATATATACTCTGTAGAAAGTTAAAAAAAATATATTTTTACAAAAAATCAAATCGAACATTGTAAATATTGTTTTACGTAATGATACATCAACCTTATATGACTTAACGATATTACAGTCATCAATTTATCAATTTAACAAGGCTCATTATTTTCTAGTACTATAGTTTTTTACGTAAGCAAAGTTCCAAAGCCAGCGTTGTGATAATAATAAAAAATAAACGAAAAAATTTTTCGTGTGATTAACCAGTGTCTAAATAGTGTTATATGTTATAATATGTTGACGTGACAAAAAAAAAGTGAAATAACCACAAAGCCTTTAAGTTACCTAATAAATATCTTATCGAGATAAATCAACGTCTTTTTTTAAAGTAAAAAAGACAACAAGAAAAAAAAATATATCAAGTCATCTAGTGCAAGAAACACAGTGTGTAAATAAATTGCGTCAATTCGTCTCAGGACGAAATAAAAAAAGAAGAAAAAGAAGAATCAAGAATTTATTTTTGTGAAAAGTATCGTATATATAAACAGAGAAAAATACAAGATGACAAAAAATAGATGTAAAATTTGCGAGCTCCTAGGCGACAATCACAATCATAAGTCTTGTCAGCTCAAGAATCTTCATCATCACCAACAACAACAGCAGCAACAGCAAAACCAAGAGCAACAACAACAACAACCAATCTTCTCAAATCCCGAGCTCGCAAACCTCATGAGCCAACACGCTGGTTTACTTGGTGGCCTTTACCTTCAGCAGCTTAAGGACATGATGCTCGCCGCTTACTTGCTCAAAGGTACGAAAGAGAGACACACACACACACACACACACACACACACAGAGTAGTCTTAGCACGTTTGAAAATGTGCTCTTCGAAGCCTCGAGGCTCACTTGGTAATCCGGTTTTACACGCTCTCCGACATCTTCGTCGTCGTCGTAGTCGTTGCTTTTCTCTTCCTTCCCTTTTTTTTTATCTTTTATTCTAGCCGTTAGACGCCACTGATTTTTAAAGTCTGATCTTCTTTTTTTTTAAAGATGTCTGGTATCGTGTTTGTTAAATGTGACGATTTTATAAATTTTAGAGACGGTAACTTTTTTTTTTAATCATTTAATGGATATCTGGCAACTGTTTGAAATTTCATTGCTTTTATCTTGATAACCAAGCAGACTTTAAATCATTTACAAAGATTTTGTAGATTTCTGATTTTTAAAATTTTTAGTATATCGCTTTGCTAAGTGATTAAACAGTTGTCAAGCATAATATCAACGATGATATAATTATTTTTCTCTCTCTCTTTTTTTTTTAATAAATATTCGGTAGACATATGTGTAAAGATAAAAAGTCAGACATGACAAATAAAGCAGATCTTTGATAATATTTAAAATTTATCACTTGAAAATATTGTTATTAATCAAAATTACAATACTTTTATCTCCATTTAAAAATAATAAATTATACTTATCGTTAAAGCTCTCAACTCTTTTATGAAATATTACCGTACATCAATAAATTTTCAATATTATGCACGTAAAATATCAGCTTAACACCAACAAATACATGTTGTAAATAAAATTTTGCATAAAGTCCAGTTTACCCATTAGTAAACACATCCCAACTGTATACACTCAACAAAAAATAAAAAAAAAAAGAGAACCAAGCTTATAACACATCCAATACAGCCCATAGAGTCATAAAAGCATTTGACACTTGTAATTCGCAAGCTTGTCTCTCTCACGTCAAAGCGTTATAGGCCCTCTATCTCTTGGAAAACAGTTTCATTAGGCCGGCGGCAGTGGCAGTGGTAGAGTAGTAGCATATAGTCCCCGTTATGTAGGATACTATAGTCGCACACACACATATAAAGAGGTAGCAAGTTGCTTTCACTGGTCCGCTTTGATGCTTGGACATTATATACCCGGAAGCAGTAGTCTTCGTCGTCATCGTCCTCGTCGTCAGACTACGACGTCTTTGGATACTGTAAAGCCCCTGCAGATTTGCTGGATTAACAGGATTATTATTAGGGGATTTGCACCTTGAAATTGCTACGCGAAGTATCTACTTGACTTGGCTTTATAAATCCAGCTTGGTGTTTGTATATATATAAAAGGGATGATAGGTACGCTTTATAAGTAATCGCGATGTTATTTGTTTTCCCTTGGAAAAAAAAAGATTAAGTTTTTATATTGTTTGGATGGTATTGTGTGGAAGAGACGTGAATTTGCTATTGACTTTTTTTTTATTGACTCTTTTGTGTCTGACTTTGTCATCGTTTGTTGGAATTCCTGATGATAGTGGTATGGTTGAGAAACTATTTTAACAATTTTATTGTGGTTTTATTTGTTAAGTGGAATCATTAGTAATTGAAAATTTTAATTTATTACATGCACTTATAAAAATATTATTAAGTATTTGAAATTATTTATTTTATTCTTATAAATAATCACAAACCACAAAAATTTCTTGCTAAAATATTGCAAATTTCATTAACCAAAAAACTCACTTTTTAAAAACAAAAATAATTTTTTACATCCATAAAAAATGTAAAAAGCTCAGTTACTAAAATACATACATAAAAAATCTAGCGAGAGAATCGCTCTTTTGAGATACGAGGCAGCAGTTACATACACCCAGGTGAAAAACGAGACGACCATGCACACACATTCACATGTACCATCAAGCAAGCATGTAGCGTTACTATACCACGTCAGCAAAGCTAAAAAGTGCAAACGAGAAAAGCGGGGTGGAGAAGGAAGGTAGGCGATGAAAAGCAACGGGTAGGTAGTAGACGACGCTAGCAAATAACCGTGCAAAAGAGGAGAAAGAATAAAAAAAAAACGAAAGAAAATATGGGAAAGCAGGCGGAAGAAGAACAGAGAATCGTCGTCGTCGTCCTAAAGATAAAAGAGCTTTGTCAAGAAGGGACGACGTAGGGCTGCGATGCTGCGCTACTGCTGTATCACATTCATATTACAGGCGCGTATGGAATCCGGTCTCCGGAGTAGAAAGAGAACGGGATGGTATAGGATGAGCGTATAAAAGAATTCCGCGTAATTTTCCGCGATCCATAATTAGGGAAGGAGAAGATTTTGCTCGTCAATTAGGCCTGCAGGGCGACGCGTTGTATTATTGCTATCTCAGCTACTATACACACGCGGCACGTTGATTGCTCTCTCGCGCTCGCGCACATGCCGTGTTCGTGGTAAACGCGAGCTTTTATTCGTTCGAGGAATAAGAGCTGTGTGTATGTATAAGCGCGTTTTCCATTTCAAATGAGCCGGCGATCCGGACTATGGATGAACCAAGGATGTGGTATTTTTTGTGATGGTACATTGGTGTACAGTAAGGGGGCGACTTTTATTTATATTACCCTTCCTCATCTTTTATTTTTTTCTTAAAAGTATTTCTTTCCGGGGTGAATCAAGGCTTACACTTATGCTACTTGTATCGGATAGGCCGACTTAACTGATTGAACTTAATTACTTGACGGTTCTTTCTTTTTTTTTTCTTGTTTATTCAATTAGCTGCGGTTGAGAATGCGCTTTTAGCAATTTTTTTTTTTAACAGAATTTTAGCGTTCAAGTATGAATGGCTTATCTTAATTGAAAAAACTAATTTTCAGCTTTGATATTTGAAAGCTATGAAATCTGATATTAAAACTAGCGGGAAAGAAGGAAAAACTTTTTTTTTTTTATTGGGTTAGTAGAGGAATGAGGTTTTTCAAATAAATTTTTTAAATGTGGAAGGAACGGTTGAAAACAAAGTAGATTCAAAAGTGGATTTTTTAATTTTTTAAAAAGTAAGAGTTGAGAATTTATATTATACTGTTTAAGTACCATATGATGAGTTGATAAAAATTATATTATTTTGTTTTTTAAACTTATATTTATTAAATATTTGAAGTGTACATAAAATATTTATTATGTCAAAGCTGACTTTCATATAATTGCAAGAGATAAGATATTGGAACAATTTATAAAATACATTATTATTTGTACATTCAAACTTATAAGCAAATAACATCATTCTCAAATGTCATAATCTGTAAACTATAAGAATTCAAATTCCACAAACTCTCAATTTTCACAATTTACTTTAAATCTCACGTACCTATTTGACAAAAGTTATGAAAGAATGACAGTTGAATTTTTGATATAAACCAGTTTTTCAACTTAATTCATTTTTCTAACAAACGAGAAGACATACGCTCATCTTTATATGAACTCAACAATTTTAAAGTCATCTCTGAAAAACAGAAAATAAAATCAGTTTGTATTCGCGAGTCATTTACAAAGTCTTCAAAAACAAGGAAAATTCAAAAATAGAAAACTAACCCCCCCTCCCGTATACCCTAGAGTATAGTAAAAAACAAACTTGTTGCGTCGTATAGTAAGTAGCAAGATTGTCAAGCTTCCTAACTACTTTTTCCCTCACTCATTCATAAAAAAACAATTATTTTTCTTTTATTTTCTGTCAAACAAAATCATCCAACCACACAAACTCTTAAACCTACTGTCAAAATCTTTTTTTGACACTAAGCAAATATTTCTCACTTATTATATATACAAAAACCATTTGAAAAGCTCATAGCTGCTCGTGTCTATATTATATTTGTCGCAAGGTGTCGTCGACCTTCTCTCTAATCCGAGGTCAGCCAGTTCTTTTTTTTTTTTTGTTCAGTTCCAACCGATCGAGCAGCAGTTCACCACCACACAACAATGACAGACATACACTCATTCTATCTCTTTTTCTCGTCAAGACATTTCCGTCTATCACCAGCAGCAGCAGCAGCAGTATCCAACTACTATATATACTATCTCTATCTCTTTTCTTCTCATTCTTTCCATTTGCGCTTTACTCCAGCAGAGTCTGAGTCGAACTGAGTGTGTATACGTCTATATATCGCTTTGATTATGTAATCGGCTTCGTTTGCTTCAATTAGCCTTTTGTAGGCTTTTTGTTGAAATGTAACGTGACTGGTCGCCACCACGCGGGTATTATATACGTAATTTGGCTTACGCGAGAGAAGGAGAGAGACTTGTGTCGTTGCTATAATAATTAGTTGGTATTGCTTTTCATGGGAGGGAATAATAAAGTAATTTTTTTTTTTTTTTTGTTTTTATGAGATGGAAAATTCAGAGAAGCGAATTATTCAAGATAGAAATGTGTAACTAATAATGGGCGTGTCAAATATTTGGATTTCTAGTTTGTACGAATGATGCATATTATATTGCAGCAGAAATAGCAGGAACAGTAGTAGTGGTAGTAGATACACAAAGGAATACCTAGTTAATAAGTTCTTAGAAAATGGTAGGAATGTGTCTGGGCTTGATGAAAAGAATAATATTGAGGAATATTGGTGGGATTGACAATAGTATGAGGATCGTTAAAATTGATTAGTTGAAATAGTAAAAAATAAATTATTTATAAAGTTAAGAAAAAATTTTTTTATTTATTTATTGGCGATAACAATGACAGTAGGGATTCTTTTGATTAATTGACTATTTTTCTGATGCTTTGTGATGATGATCAGTTTGGGTATGATAAAATATTTAAATTTTAACGCAATGTTAAGATTGTATCAGTTAATTTTGTATTAGTTTAGTATAGAAGATATAAAAAAAAGTTGTATACCTAATAAGGATAATCAGTAAAATCATGTCTAATTTTTTTACGTGAGTAGATTCCGATGATTTTTAGTTTCGTGATATAATTGGCTTACGCAATTAATTTCTTTTTTTAATTTGTGATCAGTTGTTAAAGTCATTGATTACGTTCTTGTATAATTAATATTTATCAAACTTTTCATCAATTGAACAGAAATCATATCAAATTAATTATCTCATAAATTTTCAGTCAATTTAATAATTATAATACTATTTCATCAAATCACATTACACATAATTTATGAAATTCGTACATATATAGACGAACAATCGAAAAACCGATAATTGTTTTCTATTATTTAACGAATTTGCTATTCAGTGAGGTTAACCAGTGCATAATGTACACGACAATAAACCTTTCAGAAAAACAATTCATCACAAAACACAAATAATTGAGTTACTAAATACCAGGATTAACAACATTATTCAACATTTAATTCAAATCTCTTTATAAATATTTTGTATTCTACGTAATCATTTACCGACTACTAAAAAGTCGCAAGCTTCACTAAGCCAATCTTATACTTTAGCCTTCCTTATAATCTAATATAACGATAATTCCTGTCATCTCCGATCCCTTGCCGAATTAAAATAACTCCAAATTTTTTTTCTCTGCTCTTCGGTCATCCTTCGAAGCTTCGCATCTGTGAATCAAAGCGATCACATAGGCGCGTTAATTCTTTACCAGTGATTTGGACCCTTAGTTTTTATCCGTCTTGAATTTCCCGATTGCCCGATAATTATACCACACTAATCCTTAAGTTAATTACTTAAGGAAAAAAGATCTATAGATACCTATCAATGACTTTTTTTTCTAAACACTTCGCTTCCCTCCATATGAGAATATTTATTTCTTCTTATTTTTATTAAACTTTGTTGTTCATACTTAATTATTAAAAATTAATTTATATTTATTCTTAAAATAAGAACCAGACAAAAAATCATAATTCGATGTCGCCACTGTTCGAAGTATAACGTTAAGTCTACAAAATGAGGCATAACATCATTTCCCCCCTCCCCCACCCTTTTATACCTTTTGATTTTACAAACTCTGGCATTAAAAGCGCAGCTCAATGGTATAGCATCAGAAGAAGAAGAAGGAGAAGGAGAAGGATGAGAAAAGAGGGAAGAAAAGGAGAGCTTAAAGCCGGCTCGGCTGCTACAAATCACTTAATCGGGCCATCGTAAAAATTCGTGGAGCTCAGATAAGATTAAAATCTGGCTGTAGGAGGTAGAGGAGGGAGAGAGAGAGAGAGAGAGAGAGGCCAGAGGTTTATCCACACCGCCTCTTACTTGCCACCGCTTATATTCTCTTGAGGCATATCGCGCGGCAGGCGTTCGCTCTTTTGCTCGCGAGTATATAGTAAAGGAAAGAGATAGAAAGAAAGAGAGATTCTCCCTGCGAGCATTTGTACAAAACGGAGGGGTCTCCGGGATTATTCTAGTCCGTGTTAACGTAACGAGCTTGCCGTGAAAGAGAAAGATAGAGAGAAAGAATATAAGCGAGAGCTAGCTCTATGTATGTATGCTCACGAGGATTTATCTTCTCTTTTTGCTCTCCTTTTTCCCTGCCTTCTCTTTTCTCCTTATTGAATTTGAAATTAACAGTTTTGCACTTGGTGCTGCTCTGGCTAACTCGTGTACGTATACAGTGTATGTGTGCGATGTTTTATCCTAAGCTGGTTATACATATACCGAGAGTTGCATATTTCATAGGATGTGTAATATGTATATGTTTTATTTTTCTCTTTTTGTAATTTTACAAATCTTATTTTATGCTATGTTTCTATTCAGATATGTTCAAAACAAGTATAAACATTGTTTATTCACATGTAAAAAATAACATCCTCTATATAATATTTACTCTCAAGTTCACCAACCAACATCAAAATATTAATTATCCAAAAATAACAAGCGAAAACTAAACGTAATCACTGCTCTCGTTTGCATACATACCCATATACATCCAAAAAGCTCGTTCTCTTTGATTTGTACAGGAAAATGTATGTTGGTTGAGTAGAAAATGAGAGAGAGATAGAGAGAGGTATAGTATATCTATACGAAAAAGGCGTCTGTCGGAACTTCAGCAATTAAGCGCGAAACCACGAAACAAGTTTCTGCACAAAAGAGTATACACACTACACTGTACCAACATATATAAAATAGTCAGTTTCTCGCGGAAATTATCACACTCTTTACAGCAGCTGTGCTTTTCCAACGTTATCGTATACATACAGATATATTATCACTACAACCTTTTCTTAAATCCAAAATAAACATTCGTCCTGTCATCAGAATTATAGAAAAACGAGTGAGGATTTAACATATCATCATCTCTGTCAATTTATCTATACGCGCATCCTCGAGTCAGCCGTTAATAATCGTTCTATACTTCCAACACTTAACTCTCTTCTATATAACCAAAAGTAAACGTCTGCTTTTCCAGAGCTTAAACTAACCAACCTGAGATTCGAGAGAGAGAGAGAGAGAGAGACTTTCCTCGTTTCTTCGACCAAGTGCATCGTTAGCTCTTTATAACCAAGCTCGATAACTATATATCTATACCTACATATACCAAGAAAGAGCATTTGCATACTGGCTAGTCTTCTATAGACGAGCGAGCTCTAGACTTCTAGCACCTGGCAATATCTACTACTATACTGGATGAAAAGTGCCAACGACGAGTTAACTCTTAGCTCTTTCTTTCTTTCTTGTGCTAAACGATATCATACGTGATACCTTGTTTTTTTTTTTATTGATGAACTGATGATGATGAGACTACGGATATTAAGTAGGAGCTAATAATAACTGATTATTCAATGGCAAAATATTTTCCTTTACCTTTTTCTTTTCCTTTTTTTTTTTTGCTGTTTTTAAGTATGTTGATATTATAAATTTCATTAAATATTACATGATGTAATTAAGTTTCTATATGATATTATTAAAATCGATAAAATTTGATTTTTTTTTCTTCATAATTTATTTAATTATCTGTGATATATGCCATTATTATGTATATTGAACTTGTTTAAATATTGTTACAAATTGATATTATACATGTTTACATGAAAATTCAACTTAAAATCTGCATAAAACAGGAAAGAGGGAGAGAAGAGAAGGAGATGAGATGATGCATTAATTGTTAAAGCAGTATAGGTATATATACCGTATATTTCAATAATTGCTCGTAATAATCAAATGACTCTCTCTCTCTATCTTTCTCATAATTAATTTTAATTCGATACATATATAGGGATGATAAAATAATATTGTACGACTCTCCATGTTGTCGTATGTGTGTATATAGCCTCTCTCTCTCTCTTCCCACACATTATAATCATTATCCTCATTGAGCGCATCTACTAGGAAATATTCAAGCGTTTATTTCAAACCGAGAGCTTTCAATGCGGTAAATCCAATAAATGTATGTAAATGCACAAGTGGAATAAAGTGTCTGTGTGTCTGTGTCTGTGTATCTGTGTCTCTGTGTCTGTGTCTCTGTGTCTGTGTCTCTGTGTCTGTGTCTGTGTCTCTGTGTCTGTGTCTGTGTGTCTATGTCTGTGTATCTGTGGCTGTGTCTGTGGCACTGACTGTGGTTGTGGCTGTGGTCTAACTTTTGCGATCTAAAAATAATTACATATACCCAAAAACATACTTTAATCCGTATACGATCCGAACAAATAAATTCGCTATATCTACTCACAAGAATGACCAACATGATCATTTTTACAAAAGTCAGAAAGAGAGAGAGCGAGGGAGATAGAAAAAATGTACATTAATTCAGTATAATAAATCAAGCGTAATCGTTCCGGAAAGAAAATGAAAAATCATGTTTAACCTGCAAAGTCCATTGTCGGAGCTTGAAAGACGAGAACGTAATAGCAGTAGCAGTTATATACAGTAGCAGCATATAAGCAGTAGTCAGTACTTGTTCTCGCTTACACTTTACTTGGCTGACGCGACAGCAGCAGCAGCAGCAGTGGGGCCGACAACAAAAAAGTCAGGAGGAGGAGGCCAGGGTAAAAGAAAGAGAGAAGGGAAAAAGCAAAGTATATATGCATAGGATATGGAAGGTCTGAAGCTGACCCCATTTACACGAAGAAGGGAAGGATAGCGAGTATATATATTGGGTATGTATACATATAGGTATAGGTATATGAAGAAATGAGGTGTGCGCGAACGTAAAGGAGAAGCGAACGAGTCTGGAGAGACACACAAAGAGGAGGACCACAATACATACACATCTACAATACACCTATATAACGTAACTGCAGGCGTTCATATGTTTATATAGTATATATATACAGTATAACCACATAGCAAGTCCTTATTGCCCACACCAGGACGTCCCCCTTTAATACTCGCATATACTCGACTATAGTTATACGTACCTTTATATACACGAGTCCTCGCAAGTGCCAATGCGCAAACAGCTTCCTCGTCGCCTATTTTCTAACATAGTAGACTTATATAGGTATAGATTGGCGTCTATACTCCTACGAAAGTACGGCGCCATGTGTACACCTATATATATGTACGGATAGCAGTGAGAGAGGAAAAGTAAAAAAAAAAAGAAAAAAAAGAGACGGTGAGGGGGGAAGTAGGGAGAAGGCGATTCAATTTCTCGGCGTTAGCGCACAAGCGGCGTCGGACTTTCACATAGCGCGAACATACATATACACATATACATACAAACACATACACGATACACATTGAAAGAATATTGGATATCGATTTCGATGCGCATAGACACACAAAGTGGTGGACGCACGATATAAACTCGCTTTCGATGTAGTTTTCGTATCGGAGTTAGTGTGTGTGTGTGTGTCTTCCACCACACACACACACACACACACACACCTATCTCTTCTCGGTCTATGACTGACCTGATTTCACGCGAGAGATACCGTCGCGACGCACACGTGCGCGATCTCTGCGAAACAGAGAGAAGATTCCTCGTCCTTCGTATTAAATCGCCTGCTGTGTATATATGTATCTCTTTTGATACCAACCGTGAGCCAATTATGATTATGGTATTTTCATGGGACACACCAACTGCTGCTGCTACTGTACTCTCTCTCTCTCTCTCTCTCTCTCTCTCTCTCTCTCTCTCTCTCTCTCTCTCTCTCTTTGTGGGTGATGCTCTTTATACTACTATCTTTCCTATACCCGCGTATAGGAAGCTTGTAAAGCTTATATATATGTATGTGCCTGCGCTTTTCGGGAGTTGATAAATTGTGGTTTACGTGGGAGGCTATAGGTATATATAGCGAAGGTTTCCACACCGCGGAAGTGATTAAGGTTGCTAATTGCGAAGTTTAAACGCAAGGGTAGTTTCTATACTCTATCTATACTACTCTCGCTCTCTTTCTCTTTATATCTCTCTTGACATGTTTGCCAAGACTTTTTGACATGTAATAGGATGCTTGACTTTGGCTTGATTAAATCGGATGTTACTAGTTTTAAGATTGTAATCGATGTTTTTTTTTTTAATTTTAATTGTTATTCAAATTTTTATTGGATAAATTTTGCAAAATTTTTAATTCGATATACTAAAAATACAAAGTGCTTTTCTATAACTTGGAAAGTTTAGTTGGTATTTAGTGGTGCTTTTTATTTCTGGGTTAAGTTTACCTTGGTACATTTCAATAAATTGAACAACTTTTTTACAAAATATAATAATGGAAAAATAAAGTTGCTGAGTTTACAAAGTGTTGAAATTTTATCTAAAAAAAGTGTTGCTTACAAACTTATAATAATTATCGTATGCCAAACTTATTAAATTAAAACTTACGTCTAAAATTATTATTCTTGAGCATACGCAATAATATTTATGATGTGTCTATCACAATTTTATAAATAACCTCTTTTTTTAATAATCTTAATAATAATTTGTTATGAAACCAAAGAATCGATCAATCTATAATTCACAAATGAAAAAATGTTGCAACTGTACATATTCGAAGTTTAGGCAAAAAAAAAAAATAAGGAAATACTACACGTATAGTAGATGTAGTAGTCGAAAATTGATGTGGCGAAGCTTTGATGTTGCGACATAAATTTCATATTGGCCCGGCCTGAATCCACAATAAGCAATTGCCTTGATCAGGCTATCTTTGAATTATTCAATAGAAAACACAGAGTGAGAGTACAGTACTCTACTCTATACACTACGTTGTTCCATTACCCTTTGAAGGCGTGTAGTTGATGTTTTCCTTTAGACAAAAAACATTTTATTTTTCTTTTTTTTTATTTACTGGTTACGATTTAACGGGCTTTAAATTATAATAAATCTTGCGTTTTATATTGTGACACGCGCAATGAACTTTAATAATAACGATGATGATGCTTCATGAAAATTTTTTGAGCTTTTAAAATTTTATGTGTAATCAAAAAATATAAAGTATTATATTGTACTTATAAAGAGCTTTTAAAAATCATTTTTTTTTCAAATTTATTAAAATTTTATAGACTTGAATATACCTACATTAGAATATTTGATTACCTATAAAAATATACTACATATCTTTTTATTTATTACCTTTTTAAATATCAATGTGTTATATCGCTGTAACATCTTAATACTTAAAAAATATTATCTTATTATTCGCAGACAAAAAGAAAAAGAAAAAAAAAGGTACAATGTAAAATTATGTCTACGCTATTTATTTTCTTATTTACGTATACTTTTACATTAAACTCATAATAGAAACAAATTTCATTTTCATTTCTTATCTTCAAGCACGAACGATAATACCTACGGTTCTCAACAAATTTTATAGCTTTTTTCTATCGCATTATCAGCTTCTTTTTTTTTCTCTTTCTTTCCACAACAACAAGAAAAAAAAAAATTCCCAAGTCCGTCTCGTATTTCAACAGCGCATTTATGCGCCCTAATAAACAAAAAACCGATAAAGCAAAAAAAAAACAAAATCACACCGTAAATACAATTTTGTCGACGTCGAAAATTTCATACCCTCGAGATATTTTAACGACCGACCGCCACAGCTAATCATTTGAAAGCGATCAATCAAAACAAATAATCTCCCTCTCACTCACCCACGTATTCCAAAAATCTGGCTTTATCATATATCGCAACTGTACGAGTCTGCCGATGCTTCCGATAATTTAATGCAACAGCAGTCGTACGAGTTTTTCCACACCTATTCGATATATCGCGTCTCTTCTCTCATTCCCTCTTTTTTACTCGGCCCTTTCCGTTATGCTAATTTCTCTCTCGGTCGGTTGGTTGGCTGGTTGGTAGCCGACGACGAGTCGCGTGAGCTTTCGTGATGTCATTCTTCCTTGTTGCTGGGATGGACACATATAGCCATCTAGTGCTGCTGTTACTGCTATTGCTAGCGTGACGTAAAACCAGGAAAATGTTCCGAAATAGTGTAAGGGAATGCATTGTATACGAATTTCAATGATCAATTGAAAATTTTCTGATTTTTTTTTTAAATTACATGTTACGTTATGGAGTTTTTAAGTTAATTTGTAGTTTTTGTTGCGTAGTTGGTTTTTATATTGGAAATTGCGAGACGAATAATAATTTTAGAAATGTGGAATATTCTGTTGATCGAATGAGAAATGATAATGTGAATATGTTGAAATTTATATTATAATTTATAATTTAATTTGTAAGAAAATTTATTTTTAAAAAATAAATTAAATTTTATTTTATTTTTCTGTTTCAGGTGAGTTACAAGTTAACAATAAAGCTTGTTTACACGACGATACTTTTTCTGTGTTTTGTGAGTAAAACTTATATAATTTTAAAGGATTTACTACACTGGTGATTATTTATCTTTTTTTCTTTTATGTTTTTTATTCTGAAGTTTATTTTCTTAAAAAGCATCAATCCTTGGAAAATCTTTTAACCACTAGAGAATTTCATAGTAAATTTTCAACTCAAAAGAATATTCATTTCTTTAATGTATGTAATCTCTGATGATTAAATTCTAACAAGCATTTTGACATACATTTTGACCTTTTCATCTCTCGTATTCAATTTAAATATCAAGTAATTAAGAGGTAAAATGCAGATAGAAATTAACCTTTTGTAATAATAGTAATAATTATAATAATAATCTAAATTCCAAAGTAAGAGGCAAATATGTTTATCTCAAAGTAGCAAAGATCATTTGAAACTAAATATACCTATACAAGTGTGTATAATGAATCCGTCCACAAATGTAGGTAATTAACAGTAGTTAACAGAATTATTCAATTATACGATTTTCCTAAATTAGCACGTATTCACTTAACTGCACATACACGTATACGTGTATACATTATTACATCAAACAAAACAAATAATTAATCAACACCATTAAAATCACATTACATGTTACACAAATTGAATCTTTTTATTTTTTTCAAAAAATCTATATATATAACATACACATTAAAATTTAACCAAAACTAATATTGAAGTAGGTCATCTATTTAATTAGACCCAGTTACATGTTTACGTGACTGCTAAAATTTCTGAACGAATACACAGTCGTATTATAATAATCAAATTAGTCAAACTTTTACAAATAAATTTTTTTCGAAAGGCGAGATTCTGCTCCAGCACATACAGATTATTCCTATACACACGATACATACTCGCAAATCTATATAGAAACGTCGGTGTTCGCAAGTGCGGGAAAGGTAATCTTTCTCTGTCTCGCTTATAGGTATATAACCGCGGCAGATTTTCACCGGAGAAAGTAGCAAAAGCACGCCGCTATATGTGCGAGAGAGCAAACTCGCGCCGCCAACATATTTCGACGATGTCTCGTCTCTTCTTTTCTCCTGTATATACCTCCAGCATCGTCTGTACTTTTATACACGTAGACTTTTAAGAGCCGCAAAATTTTCTCGATTCTGAACTCGAGACTCGCAGCTTTACTCGAACGAAATTTTTTTTCTTTCTTTCTTTTTGTTATTTTTCCTCTGACACGCTTTCCTGCGTGATAAGCTATCGTCTTGCTATTGGTTAGTTGCTCGTTAAAATGGGTAAACGCTATATATAAGCTTTGCTTGTATGTATCGGAAAATCATGCTATTCTATTGTTTTCTTATCGTTATATTGTTGCTTGAACGCTTTTAATGTTATTTTGTTTCAACGAAGTAATTGTTTAAAGATTGGTTGGATATATATTACTTTATAGAAAAAATGTAATTTGGGAAATAATGTTGTTTTAAAAATATCTTTTTTCTTTTGACAGCGAAGGAATATAAAACTGAAAATATGGAGTGATTATTTATTTTTGTGATTGTTTTATGAAAATTAAAATTTTTAATTCATTTCGTACAACACAGTATTTATTAATGAACAAAATTAAAATTTATTCGCTCTTAAATTTAATCCGTTGTTGATAAAAATTAATGAGAAAAGAAAATAATTAATGAATTTTTTTTTTTTCTCGAAAAATTAACCAAGCTGAGTTCGCTTGTTTTTACGTTATAATAAAAGCTTCTCGTGTCATAAGTATTCACGAGAATCAAGTGTTTATGCAAATCATTAATTTAAGCGTGACACGCTTAACTATATACCCGACTCAACAACGGCCTGCATAACTTCATAGCTCTACTACTACTACTGCTCGGTTCATTTCAAACTTATTTTAAAATATTTTACGTTCTTTCTTTTTATACTGTAAATCATTTTAGAAAGTGAATACATAACATATTTAGTTTTACCTTTTTTATGAAAAAAAAAAAATTGTTGATAAAATGAGACATTTGCATTAAAAAAAATTTTACATTTATAGCAGTATTTATTTTTCGTCTTAATTTTCTCCTCTTCAATGTACTTCAATTTATTAAACTTCAAAATTTTACATTTTCAGTAAATTTATATTTAAGTAGAATTGTATAAACCATATTTTTTTTAAATGTTTAATTAACATGCCATAGAAATTTTTCATTAAATAAAAATATTATTTTTTTAAAACTCTTACATAAATTTTGGTTCTTATTACTGAATTGAAAAGATAACAAAAACAATCATCTATATCAAAATTATATAAGTAAATTACATATGTTCATAATTACACCATTTGAGCTTATAATTTACTCATCCCATTATCTGCATTGAGATTGTAATATGCAAAATGATACATTTTAGAAAATATAATTATGATGTTATTCAAATTGATTACACATTTAACTGATTACATTCAATTATTGTTGCAAATAAACATTCGAAGCTTGAATTTGAATGTATACATTTCAATTTCGTTTACATGTAACTGTTTATTAAAAATAAAAGCAATAATCATTAAATTTACAAATGATCTCTGACGTAACACATATAAACGTTAATAAACATTAAATTATTTATTTAAAAAATTCATATAGTTAATAATTGTAAATATTAAGAAATCTTTATTCTTATATAAAGATATATCTTTTAAGACTAAAATATATCCAACATATCCAATTTGAAACGAGTTGAAATTGAGCAGTCCGTATAGTGCACATCGAAATAACTGCGTCTCTAGGGAAACTAATGATCGCATCAGCCTTAGCTTTCCCCCATTTTCATCGCGGTGACATAGGAATGAGAAAGAGAGAAATAGAGAGAGGAAAGAAAGAAAAAAAAAAAAAAAAGAAAAAGGAAGGGAGAGCAACGATGCGGAAGGACGACACGTTGATCCTGCGCGCGGGCGCGCGTGCTTATATAGCAAGAGAGTGAAAGACCGTCGTATATAAAGAATCGTAAAGGAGGAAAAAAACAGTGTAAAAGCGCGCAGGCGCCAAGAAAAAGAGGCAGTGGCGTCCAAGAGTGCAAGACGTGTGAGATTGTGTGTGTGTGTGTGGGGGTTACGATGCGCAACTAAAAATACCGATTCTATTCCGAGGTGGGAAATAAAGAGAGAGAAATGAAGAGAAACGATGAGAATGAAAAGCTGTGTGGCGTCTGTGTGCTGAGAGTATATAAGAAAGAAAAGCTGGAAGGTCAAGGCGTTCTTTAATACTCTTTTAGAGTGGAAAATGCGTGTATGTTGTCTTGCATCATCATCGTCGTCGTCGTCTTCGTTGTTGTAATTTTGTTCAGAGACGAGGGGCGTTTGATGATTGTATTAGAATACGTATTTACGGATGTGGGGTATTTTCGTAGCGGAAATTGGAGTAGAGTTTGGAGAAAGAGCGGAAATATTTTGGGGTATTTTGTAATAACTGTAAAGATGAAAGTGTAATGTACGTTATATTATAGATTGATATTGAGTTTATGAAATTCATTCACTTTTATTAATATAGTTTTCATTTTCTTTTACAAGTTTTAAAAATTATTTACTTAAATAATTTTTATTAATATCAAAATTTAAAATTTGGCGTAAATTTTATAAAGAAAATATTTGACGATAAATATGATTCAATAAAATAAATGAAATGTTGAACAATATTTTAAAAATTTATAAGTACTTAAAATAATAAAATATTATTAAAATTATTTTAAATAAAAAAAAAAAAAATTTATTATCACATTTTTATTAATCTATAAAGTTAATTTCATTAGTCAAATTTAAATTATCGTACTAACAAGATCTATATCAAAATTCAAATTTCGTGGGCGAAAAGTAAAGCTTTCGAAAACCACCACCAGGTGGCTACCTGTAATTCCAAAACCAAAAACGATTTAGTCGTCTTTAGGGGATAAGTATGAGCGGCTTGCCGTGTCTCATCAGCTTTGCGCAGTGGCGATATCGTAACCAATGAGGTTCTACCGAGGTGCGATTATTGCTAGTTGAAAACTTTTACCAATACCCCGCCGAGACGATGTGAAATACCATCGGCTAAGGCAATTTTTGACAGCCCTTACGAGGGCTTCATTAAGAAATACAAACATAATAATCTTTTACAGATCCAACTGTAATCAAATAGTAATAAATTTGATTCACCACTAAAATTATTGAGATTTGAGTTAATTGAATAAATTATTTAGATTATTAAAATTGCAATTTTTATTATTAAATTTTTTATATTAAAATAAAATTTATTATTTGTTCCTAAAATTTCAAATTATTAATTTTAATGTTATTTCAATGTGATATAATTAATTTATTTATTTTGTATTCTTTTTTTAAGATAAGTTTAATTTCTTGTAGTTTCTGAAATTTTTTATACCCAAAACTTTATTTAGTGATTATAAAGTTTAATTAAATATGAAAACAAAAAATGATAATTTAACTAGCTTGAGTAATAAATCACGTTAATTTTATTTAACAAGTAAAAACTTTTATCGATTAAATCTGATAAAAATAAATAATAATTTCTTTTATTTCTTGTAAACTACAACAATAAATAATTAAAAGTTCAATGTTAATTTTTATTATTCAAATTAAATGATTCAATTATATGTTTACTTCTACAATCAAATTGTATAATCCACAAATTATATTTGTCACCAATAATTATTACATCATCCTAAATAAAAATTAATCACTAAACTCTCAAATCTAACCACAATAAAGACCTCAAAATCAACCCTCTAAATCTCTCTTTCACTAAACCATCGCCAAATTGATTTCTCCATCTGTAAAATTAACGTCAATCAAAAGCCCCTATATATAAACACACACACATACAACATCTTCCGAATAATAACCCTTCACAACCCCAAAACAAGTACCCACAAGAGAGAAAGCACACATAGCTCACACACACAAGCGTATTACCAAAACTCGACAACCATTATAGGTACATACACTCTCTCCTTCTCTCTTACCACATATCATAGTCGACTGCGCGCGCGCAAGCACAGTATATAGTGTATAGTAGCGGGTGTATACTAAACCAAACGGGTGCGATAAAGCGCTGCAGAGCAGAAATCAGTTCGTCCGCACTGAAGAAGAAAGAGAGAGAGAGAGAAGCTTTTCGGAGTATACATATATATGAAAAGAGAAAGAGAGAAGCCGATAAGCGCCATAGCGCGACATTTCATTGCGATAAAAGCGACGACATCGACGACGAAGCTGCTGCTGCTTGCCACGCGCGTGTATGTACTCTTATACACATCAGTAAGAGAAAAGTGAATATGCACATATACTTATACACTTGTGTACGAAAACGATCAACAGCTTCTCTTTCTCTTCTCTGACTGACTTTTAAACTCGCGTACGTGTATGTACGTATGTATAGAAGCAAGCAAGCAAGCAAGCAAAGGTTGCCTATACTATATATATACACACCAAGTCACGTACGGCCGCTTCGGTTTTATTGCACTTTTCATCCCGCTGCGGGCCGAGAGAGAAAAAGAGAGAGAGAGAGAACTCCGCGCGCGTTCCATTAATCCCAAGCCGTGTGGCCTGCAACTCTCGTGATTACTCTCCTATATGTATGTATGGTACTGTGTGTAGCGGCTATAGGGAGTAAGAGGAGGAGAAGGATAAAAGAGAGGAGAGGAGTATAGGTATATCGCGCGCTTATAGCCATATAACTCGGAGAGCTTGCGTAACTCTTGAATAATTACGCGCTGCTTTGAAGGGAGTGAGAGAGAGAGAGAGAATGAGAGCTTACCCTTACCGCGCTCACTTTGAGGCTCAATTAGTGCAGTCGCACATGTTGGTATGTGCTTGTGATGTGTGTATGGGTGTGTGTGTTCTCAGTACCAAATTTTCATGGCCTTTTTTACTCTTTGCTTTTGTGAAAGATTTTGTGTTTTCTATGTATGTACGTTTCTTTTATTTAATTTTTTGAATTTTGATTCTTTTTTTTTTAATTTGCTATTTAATTTTTAAATGCTGGGTGTAATAATGTGATATAAAGTTGGCTGGCGAGTTAATGTGATAGTACCTTTTTTGTGGTAACATTTGTTCTTAGTTCAAGAACAACTGAAGTTTAATTTGGAATTCCTTTGTAAGAGCGGTTAGTTGAATATCTACATGATTACCATTTGGTTGAAAAGATACTAGACCTTTTTTTTTTCTTTGAAAATAAGTTTTTGAAGGGAGTTACTTAAACTTCGAAGAATAAGTTTTTGCAAAATTTTACCATTTCATTCATGAAAGTGTATTACTTAAAACTACTTAATTTCCATTATTACAAATTTCATTTTTAAATGTTTCTTTAAGATAAATTATTTTTAATTCAAAACAATCTATATATTTTTTTTATTTAAGCTATCAAAGTAACTTAAAACAAAGTATATCTATGAAATTTAGAAAACTAAATTGACAAAGAAAACTTTTATATTTAAGTTATAATCGAATAAAGTCATGTGTGCGTAAAGGCTCGTTTTTTTATTTTTAAAAGACTAAAAAAATTCTTCAACACATTTATAAGTAAATCAAAACGTAATCACATCTCGCCACCATAAAAAAAAGAAAAAAAAAAGAAAGAATAAAAGAAAACGAAAAAAGAAGAATAAATAATTTAACCCGTAGCCTTTATTTTTTTTTTTTTATTTTCCACGATGGGCGTGTATATAATACGGTGCGTGCCTTCACGTAGCTGGTAAAGTGAACTGTGCATCCGACGTTCTGCTATATGGTATACGTACGAGAGAAGGAGAAAGAGAGAGAGAGAAAGCTGGAGTATAAAGCCGCAAAATACGGGCGTACATAAAAGCATTTCGTATATACGATGTGTATGTGTGTGTGTGTGTGTGTGTGTGTGTGTGTGTGTGTGTGTCTCGTCGCCTCTTTCTCCTCCTCCGTGTGTGGTATATATACTCGTATATATACCAGCAAGAGTCCAGGGTGAGATAGTTTGGCGAAAAGTTTGAGCCAATTAATAGCAGTGAAAAAGCGCGTGGGACCACACCACACAATATCAATGTGTGTAGATATCTGTGTGTGCGTGTATACCGAAGAGAACTCGATATGTATACGGACGAGTTCGAACTTTTTTTTTTCTTCTTTCTGCGCCAGTTCTTTCTCTCTTTCTCTCTCGGTTTGGCTTGACGGACGAGGATAAGTGGTTGATGGCCGAAAAACGATTTTTATCTGTGACGTGTGGATGTGAAAAGTGGACGACGAGTGTATAGCTGATGAATTTTGACAATATGTTTCATAGCTGGTACACCTATTATGAATTTATATTTGGTCGATTTGAATTTATTGAGTTTGAATATTCAATATTGAGGATAACAATTTATTGTGTTTGAGTATAATTAATGATGATTATAAGTTAATTTTTGCAAATACGATATAATATAATTCTCATACTTGAAGTTTACCAGAATCTATCTTCTCTCTCTCTCTCTCTCTCTCGAAGTCCCTTGAGAGAGAGAGAGAAGCGGTTCTTCTCCCTCCACCTACATCATTTTAATTCCTGGAATGCTCTATAATTAGAAAATCTAATAAAGCGAAGTTTCTAATTCAGCCACGATTTCAAATGCAAAGCTCCCACGAGAGAAAGAGAAAGAGAGAGAAAAGCTTGCAAAAAACATTATTGGCTAAGTTTTAAAGAGACTCGTGAGAGCGTAAGAGACAGAGCGCGAGAGCTTTTTTCGCTCCACTTCTTTATGCAAATACAGCCACAGTTTTTCTACGTTTGGCCTCTCTTTTTTTCTGTGTGTGTATACATTTTCACGTTATACTCACAAAACTCGATCCTCGATTTTTATATGTACATTCAAGCTCACGTTATGAAAAATAAATATCGTTTTTATCACCACGTACTGCATATATTTTTTTTATCGCATATCTGCGCATTTTTAGAGATTAGCAAAAAAAAAAGAAAAATCGTAAAACCATACTCGGACCATTGAAGATCAAAAATCCACTAACTGGTGTGAAGTAGCCCGAGACACTACTACTACAAATTTGTTGCTGTTGAGTTTACGTGGCATTGCGAGAAAATCCGAGAGTGAGTGAGGCAATCAGTGCGGATATCCGATTTTTGCAGGCCTCTCTTTTTCTCTGCAAGCATCGTCCAAGTCAGCGACCCGTAAAAATCCCTCCAAAACATACACGTCGTTGAATCGAGGACAGCCACCGCGTATATACACTCACGGATGAAATAGGCGCAAACAAGCAACACAACGTTTTTCGCGTGTCTCTCGTATATCCAAAAATTTTCGTCTCGAAAATTCCGAACAAAACAGGGGTAAAAATGGCCCACCGCGATGTTGGGGTGGAGTATAAAAGATATATAAAATGTCATAGATAAAGAGAGGGTTGGTATATAGACTTAATCGGCTGGAGACTTTCTATATATACGTTATATAGGGGTAACGACAATTCGTCCCACTCGATCACACACGACGACGACGACGAGGATGAAGTTTATATATATATTTTTCTTTCTCTCTTTGACTATACCTTCTTTTTTCTCTGCTGTCCAGCACAGCAGTTGCGTCTGAAAATTGCCTGGACTATCTCGCTCTGCGATTTCTCGGACGCTGTACGCTATACTATATACGCTGTGGAAGAGATGGCATGGCGTGATGCTATGGCATATAGAGTTGTTCGCTTGAAATGAAGTTAGAGGACGCTTTTCTTCTGCTCGAATGTCGCGTCGAGTTTTTTTGCGGCTTCGTTGACGTGGAGAGAGTGTATGGGATGTGTGTTTCAAGGGAATATTCCTTTTTTCATTTTGTTCTTATTTTTACTTTTTTTTTGCGAATTTTTTAAAATATGAGAAAATGTTGGATAGTATTTTGTGGAAAATTATTTGGTTTTAGTTGATAAAATGATGATTTTATTGTGATAGCATGAATTTTATTATTTCAATTAAAATAATAAAATAAAAAAAGAATGTGTTAAATATTTGTGGTAAATAAAAAATTTCAACTTTTGCTTTTTTTTCATTGTAAAGTTATTTTATCGTTAACTCATAAATCACTTTCAAAAAAAAGTTTGGTAAAAAAAAAACTTTCAAACTTCAAATTTATAAACGTTATAAAAATTTCTTTGATACCCTACAAATTTGATATTCATTTTTCAACTTTTTTACGAAGCTTGGTCATACAATGCCTGTTGCGCATCATAAAGCAAAAAAAAAAAAAGAAAATATCATTTTCCATTTTACATCAAAATAATATTCTTTATATTAAATGAAACCCACCAAAATATTAAAATTCATAATAACATTTAACCACAATTATTAACATATAACTATGTAATG
Source organism: Leptomastidea abnormis (assembly GCA_030522805.1). NCBI lineage: Eukaryota > Metazoa > Arthropoda > Insecta > Hymenoptera > Encyrtidae > Leptomastidea > Leptomastidea abnormis. The sequence continues at coordinate 29,324 of JAPYZE010000580.1, forward strand.
CAAAACAATGAAAATTTACATGATATATCAATATTGTCTTGAAGTAAGAGTTGAAAGTTAGATTACACTATACGGTACAAACAGAGAGTGAACATAACTTTGACAACACACAGCTATAGCAGTAGAGAAAGAGAGAGAGAGAGAATAAGAGGAGTTGGCTGTTCTCTGATCTGTGAGCGCGGCGCGACCAAGCGAACGCGCGCAGGAAGTGTCGCCGACGCGTATAGTTACAAAGTGCAGCGTAATATCTAGTCCGCAACTTTAGTAAAACGTTGACTCTCGTATATATATACATATACATGTATAAAGATACATTGACATCGGCCACCAGGAAAATATGCCGTTAGTATTATGTATATATGGACTTGAACGAGAGAAAGAAAGACGAGTATTGGATGGACTCTGCGCGTAATCGATGTGTACTTTTGTATATGCCACATTATTTAATTCACTCGCTTTATGGAAGTTTTGTAAAATTTTAAGTATTTTTCAATTTTACTAAATAAACTCATAAATTAAAAGATTAGCTAGAATATATTTAATAATTGCTTATGTTTTTATACACAGCAATTATTATTGTACAATATAGCCAAGTAGTAAAATTGTTCAAAGCTAAATATTAATGTTGTAATGATTACGTAATACTTGTATTGAATTTGAAAATTTCCATAATGTAGTATTACGGACTGGATGCTTTTGTATACTTATCAGTGACGTCAATTTTTTTTTGTACAAATCGACGTACAAGACATGAAATGTACGTAACAGAATATATCTATATGCTGACATAACGTTTATTTGTATTTTACTTATTATCGTCATTCAAAATTATCCTTTTGAACTGTCTATCATAAAATAAACCAAACAATCAATACCACATTTCAATTATATTAAAGCAATTAATTTAACTGTTGAATCTAAACGTATCCCCCTAATAAATATATGTGATACTTCATTAACCATTAATATAATCATAATTATTTTCTCACAAAATATCATTACAATCACTTATTACCACACCAAATGTATAGGTACACATATTAAACATAACCGATTTACCACCCATATCTAAAAATCATTTTAATTATACCCAATAACATTCCATTTACTCTGAAGATATTAAATTCCTTAAGCAAGAAGTAATCTAACACATAACAAACCAAAATCGTTGCTTCTTCTTCTTCTTTTTTCCCTAGTGACAAACCTTTGTACAATCCACTCTGGTTCTCGCCGCACATTAACTCAATTTCGTCAAACAACCCCTCGGCGTTTGCTGGATATAAAGGCGCCAACAGCCGGATATATATCTCTATATACTAACGCCATGGTATTTGAGCTCTCTCGGATGCGCATCTGCTCTTATATATATATATATGGGGGTTAGGGAGACAAGGGGGATATAATGCGATCGAAGCACTGAGGTGAAGAAAGACAGATAGATGAATGTAGAGATGCGTTTCTGCTATCGAGAGTATATAGAAGCGTGTGTTGAGGAGGTGCTGATTTACGGATTTGCTGCTGTATGTGTGTGTTCCTTTATGCGATTTCTTGGAATCCTTGAGCTTGAAGCGCCTGATGCTTGTTGCGTGAAAGAGGGTAAGAGAAAGAGAAGTGAGATGCTTGAAAGTGCGCAGTTAAAGGGACACTTTGAATTTTTGGTATGTGTATATGGGAGAGTTGGAAGCTTTTGAGTAAGTAAAAGTGTGGAATACGAGTTGGTAAAAAGTACGATTTTTTTCTTTTTTTTTTTTTTGGATGTGTTTTAAAATTATACTTTGGATTTTTTGAGTGTTGAAATGGATGTAAAGGAATGTAAAAAGATTTTTTTTTTACTTTCTTAACTTGTTTTGTTAGTGAAAAGGAGGAAGTAAGATTTCTTTCTTTTTTTTATTATGCAAAGATCAAGGGTTTAACTTTGGTAAAGATAAACTTTACTTTAAAAAAAAAATTGAGAGTCTTTGTATCCTCTTTTTTTTTGTAAGAATACTTTTCAGTAGAAAAGATTTTAAGATACTTTCGTTTTTGTTATAAAAGAAAAAAAAATTATATTTATTAGAGTTACACTTACCATAACAATAAATGAAAAAGAAAAAAAAAATTGTAATTCAAAATTTAACTTGACGTGTATAGTCGATATTAATAGTAATAGGTAAGTTACCATGCTTTTAAAAGCGACTTTCGTTTATATATTACAGCGTATTTTCACAATCTCAAACGAGTTGAGAATCACTGTTCCAATGGTACTCAGTTCACTCGACTTTATAACAGACGTAGAGACGTTTGTAGGTCGATGTACTATATATATATACTGTTATAGGACAGTACATTTTACTACTCGTGAGTCAAGACAAATTTTTTTACATTACCTATATTTTATAATATTTTAATGAATATTATAATCATTAATTATAATTCAACGTATAATTTATCTGTTTTATTATGAAATATTTTAATAAATTATAGAACATACTTTCATTTGCGTATGAATTTATGAAATAAAAAATACATTTACACATTTTGAAATTTGTAATTTATTAGAGAAAAGTAATTTTTTGCGATTTACTACCTACTACGTATAGCAAAAAAAAAAAAGTCGAAACAGATTATGTATATGTGATTAGTCAAATTAAGGGTCTCGTTTTCACGTAATTCTTGAAAAACTTTAGCCATTACTTTAAATGCAAGTGCCGAGGAGAGCAGGAAATTAATTTAAATGTCGAGTAGAGTAGAAGATCGCAAATGAGCATTGCATATAACTATGAATGAGCGCACACGTATATACTATATACTCTCGATGAGCCGAAATATTTTGGCATTGTGTTTTGTAAAATGTTGTTTGTAAAAGTTTTCGTTTGACGTCACTTGTAACCTCATTACAAAGACACGAAAGCTCAAATATTCATGTCAGTGTAGTTATAGTTGTAATATTCATGAAACAACAAAAAAAAAATCATTGGAATTTAATAGCGTGAGATTATTTTGAAAATAACAATTAATTTTAATGAAAATAATAAATTTATGCTCGTAAATCCAAAGATTTCAAGATAAATTATAAATCCTTTTACATTAATATTATCAAATGATCATTACAAGATTTCTCACTACGTGTAATGTTTAAAAATCGAATGTACCCCCACAAAATACGTTTACCAAATAACAAAAAAAAACCTTTAATCGGTAAAAGAGACTACCAGAATAAACACGTACAAAAGCAGAGAAAATCCAATGTTCGACCAACCGCATTTTTCTCATTGTCTCATTCTAACGTAGTAGAAAGAAAGAGACGGAGAAATAAAGAGTTTAAATCGATTGTCTTCGAATTTCGGCATCTGCACACTATCAGAATTTGCTCGCTTCATCTGTTTTCGCATTCCCCTTGATTATAATGCCCAATTGCTCATTTTCATGATTATTCGCGAGTTAAAGAGAGGCATTTCTTTTGAATCTTTACGTTCACTTTGTTTGTATCCCTGGGCCTACTCTCTCCGGTCCTCTTCAGTTCTCTTCGTATAACGGGATTTTACTGATTGCAGTGCTAAAAGACAAAAAAAAAAAAAAAGAAAATTATTACTTCCTTAATGATTCGGTGTTGGCTGTAAGCGTTGAAAGAAAAGTCATATGCGAGTGAAACAGTTGGGATAAATTCATTGTCATGCGAGAGTATAGCTCAAGGCGTTTTTTAATAGATGTATTTATTAAATGTGATAGGTTTTTTTTTTTTTCTTTAAGAAGAAGTATTAAAGATAAACAGTTATAATTCCTAGTAGAGAAAATAAGTTTTGAGTCATGATATATGATACTCTAATATAAATTGCTTTTAAGTATTTTTTTTTTTCCAATTGTAATCCGGTAATACTGTCAACAGGAAATAACACCTGTGTTAGTAGTAATGAGAATTATTTACAAGTGCTCTACAAATATACTCTTACATTTATATTACGATACTCTGTTTCTTTTAATAGATATGTATCTTAAAATAATTAAAAAGTAATTTGATATAGTCCTTTTTTTTATTAAGAATTGTAAAATCAATTGTCTAATACTAAAACTTTATTGTAATTAGTTTATTTTAGAGTAAACTTAATTTTTGCTTTTAAATAGATCGATATTCATGAATTTACAAACAAAGTTAATTGAAGAACTTAAAACTAAATTTGTTGTATATAAAGTCAGGAATATTTTTTTAAATAATTGATGCAAATCACAACAATGTTTATTAACATTTCATAGTAAAACAATTATAAATAAATCATAACTCTGCAATAAACTACAAAAAAAATTTTTATTATGTATTTATTCAATTAAATTTATCTTGTGACTTCTTTTATTTCTTTGTTTTTTTAATGTCTTTTTATTTTTATTACACCAGCGTAAATTTCATTTAATTAAATAATCCAGCTTAATTAAAAGAGAATAACTGGTTAATTTAATATTATTCTTTTTTTAAAAAACCATCTCTTTTTTAATAATTAAAAAAAAGAGATTAATTTATTATCATTTGCAAATACTGCTTATATTGTAAATACAACGACATATTATTTTCCACCGTTCCGTGTCCAACGTTTGTCGATCGATATGTAAGGTCAAGGTCTCTATGCTATTGATAGTTTTTGTAAAAAAAAAAAAAGTTAAACCTATGCAGTTATAAATTTTAATTTATTTTATTTGTTATACGAACCACTTAAAAATTATTTAATAATTCTTTTCAACGATCAAACATATATTATTTATGCCAATTAAAGTAAATATTTAATTTTATAATTCACGTTTCATTTATTAACGTTATTTTATGAAACACACATCATTAAAAATTTAATCGCTGAAAAATATATTTTCATTATTCTCTCACAAAAACGTAATTATCTTGTACAATTAAACAAAAACCCATTCGGACATTTCAAATTCATGATCCCACAAATAAAAAAAAAAATACATATAATCGTCCAGTTGAGTACTTCATGAAAATCATCTGTTAACCATAAAGCTTTAAAAGTGTTGATCTCGTTTTACCTGTCTCATAAATTTGTTTGATATTTACGAGTAAAATAAGGCAACCCAGGCAACCGTATAGGTATAGTATATAGTAGTATTGGATGAGAATTTGTAAGGGAGAGAAGTAGGGTGAAGCTTTTACAGCCGATCACAAAAGTCGTAATTAAAAGCGAAAACTCGCGCGAGGGCCTTCGTGTTGGCAGGGCAATTCCAACGACAAATGAAAACGACTCCCCTTCTCATCCTCCTCCTACTCCAAAAGGTCCGATGTACGCAAAATTCGTTGAATTTGTCGTAAAAGAGGGTGTATAGGTATAAGAGAGCCTTAGGCAACACGCCTTTCTTTGTAAAGCTATGCAAATATAACGGGACCTGAGGTCGAAGAGCATTTTGAATTTTGCGAAAAGCCAACCGCAAATTCATTAGTGTGGGTGTAGTAGGTGAGTGGGAAGACAATGGTTAGTGAAATGTATATAGGAGGGGAAAAGATCTGTGTCAACGTAGACGTATATATATACTACGCCCTGGCCAATTTTCGACGAGGTCATTTTAAAAGTAGATGGGCTACTTGTTAAAGAGTACGTAAATAAACAGGTGGCGCCGAATTGACTCTTATACTTATAAACTGGATGGATTTTTTTTTTTATTTGTCGTTGATGGGGGATAAGTTGGAAGCTTGAGCTTTTACTTATGATATAGTGATATAAGAAGCTTCTTTTTTTTTTTCTTTTATGTCGATGGCTTTTCGAAGAATTGAAGTTAATCGATCGATAAATTTTGAATATACTATTTTCGAAAAATACGCGATGTGCTTGAGTTTTCAAAACTTTAGGAAAATGAACGGGAGTCGTAAAATAATTCAATCGAAGTGTATAGGTACGCGTTCGTTCGCTCGTGTGTGACTTTGACGTCGAAAAGTTAAGTTTAAATCGAAAACTTTTGCTAAAAGTTGGATTTCTATATTTTAGCTTTTGAATTTTCTTTTTTTTTTTTTTTATTTCGAAATCTACAACTACTTATACTATAGTATACAGAAAAAGTCTTTAATTTGACATTTTATACATAAAACTTTTTTTATTGCTTCACAACAATTTTTATGTCTTTACTTTTGTATTATTCAAATCATTTTAATAATTTTATGATATTGACTTAAATAAAATTTCACTTCACAATATAAACAATAAATTACCATTAATCATTATACATCTCAACTCACCAACAAAACAAAACCTCTCATCCATCTCCTACATACTAAGACATTATATTCAAGCAACATACAGTATATAATCTAAATGATTAATCAAGTAACATTGGATTCGTGCTTTGGTTGCAGGATACTATCAGCCGGCTGGTCCGCTGATACAGCATCCGCCGGTGACGTTACCACCGGTTAAGGGTCCACCGCCAGATCCAACGCCCACACCTCCACAGAATTCTGAAGGCTCGGACGACCTCGTTGCGACCTCCAGTACGTCAGGTGGTACAAGTGGACCAGGTAAGTCCTTCGCATATACCACATATTTAATGTCTCCATCTCTACATCACTTGTGGTATCGCGTTCAATGTTTTGGAGAGTATATTATGTATGAGCGACAAATCGCTTGAGCTTGCATTATATGCTTTGTTACTCGGTCGCGTTGTAGATTGGTTGAACTATATGACGTTCTTAGGTCTCTTGGGAGACGACGATGAATTGCTGGATATGAGTCTTTGTTGTACATCTTGCGCATATGAGAATTGAGAAGACGACACCGATTACTGAATTTTTTTATTGAATTAACCTGGTTTTTTTTTATTTTTGTATAAATTGTTTTCAATTGGATTTTGAAGGCTACATTTCTCGGTTTTTTTTTCAATTGCTATCGAGGTTAAAATAATATTATAAATTTATTGATAAAACTGTTTACGGTCTATTTAATAAATAAATATGCATAAATATTTTCAAAATAGTAAAATCATCCGTAAATCGTCTCAAAATAATTATCATCTCGTCAAAATATATGTATATTACTAATCTCGCGTACACGTAAGAGGGTACATAATCTATAAGAGTAACAAAGCATCATTACAAGCATCATCATATACTTAAAACGATGTGCTATACTAGGAGTAATAGTAGTAGTAGTAACACAAGCTCATCTCGAATATATTCTCCCACATATACATATATAAGTACTCGTAGTAGGTAAGGTCTAACAAACAGAGTGTATATACCTACAAATACAAAGCGTTTATAAAGGCTCCCAAGCGAAGAGTTTGCCACACTTTAATTACGTTTCTCCAAGCCACACACTTATAACTTGCCCCCCCCCCCTTGTATATATGTATACACATAATACGTATGTATATGTATATATGTACGTCTAATGTTGCAGGTGGTGGTTTCTATCGCACATACTGCCCGCAGTATTATGCGACGCCGCCGCAGTACCAGGATCTCTGTTATCCACCCTCCTATTCGCACTCGCATCCACACCCGCCGCCTTACTACCACAAATATGCGCCTCCGTATCGCAGGTAAGTGCCTTCTCTCTTCCTCTTTACCCCCTCAACCAACTACGCACACACACACGTCTACATCTACACACTCTCTCTCTCTCTATTCTATCCTTGCTGACAAAGCCGATAAACCTACGTTTCGGCTTGTACACTACGCTCTGTGAGCGCGTAATTGTTGTGGAGCAGGCTACTGCTTCTCTATCCTTCTCTTTCTTTACTGTTCAACGGTTCTACTGTTTTGTTTCTCTCTCTCTTATTATACTTAAATTCTCTATTTCACTTCTACTTTGATTTCTAAGAATATATTATTACCAGGATAGTACTAATCTTGGAGTTGATTAACGTCGTGAATTCGTAAATCGATTTTCATTTATGATTAAATGTTCAAGTTTAATGTGATAACAGTTATTTAATTTTGAGAGAAAATTAAATGAATTTTTTTATTTGTTACTTATTATTTTATTTTATTATTTATGACGTTATTTATAATATCGTTAAAAGTGTAATTTAACAGTTTATTATTTGCTTGGGTAAATATATGAAATAAATGTTTAATATTTCAATTAAGTTTATGATTAATTTAAAATTAATGTTTAAATTTTACTTGACTCGTATTTGTATCTATAGATAAAAAAAATATATTCTTATGATTCCGTTATTTCACACTCGCGCAAATAAATGTTAATAACTAACGTTTTTAAAAAAAATGTTATAGTTTCTAATTCTATTCGGAGCATAACGATATACAATTATGAAATGTAAATTTATGCTACTGTTTTTAATTTATGGTAATGATTTCTTAATTTAAAAATAGAGTCATTAAAAAACTACCATTTTCCTTCTAAGCAATAAGGTAAAGTGTACACGATACGAACATAGATTCTTTTACCAAAACTGTAACTCTCTATTTTTCAATTATTTACTCCTCACCCGCGTAAAAATTTTCAAGTTTGGCCAAACTTTGTCAAAAGTTTAAGTTTGGCTAAACTTGTCCCATGAGACTCTGCCAAACTTCAGTATTTTATTAAT